>CADDIJ020001965.1:7169-125872 GCA_902809745.2 Tetradesmus lagerheimii | reverse complement strand
AGAAAAAAAAAAAAAAAAAAAAAAAAAAAAAAAAAAAAAAAAAAAAAAAAAAAAAAAAAAAAAAAAAAAAAAAAAAAAAAAAAAAAAAAAAAAAAAAAAAAAAAAAAAAAAAAAAAAAAAAAAAAAAAAAAAAAAAAAAAAAAAAAAAAAAAAAAAAAAAAAAAAAAAAAAAAAAAAAAAAAAAAAAAAAAAAAAAAAAAAAAAAAAAAAAAAAAAAAAAAAAAAAAAAAAAAAAAAAAAAAAAAAAAAAAAAAAAAAAAAAAAAAAAAAACTCACAATCAGAAGCAAAGAACAAGGGCGTGACTAATGCGGCAGAGGCGGCCAGTCCTTTTTTTGGGTGGATGTTGTGGGTCACTGCATAACTGCTGGAATGCAGAGATGTCACACCCTCAGCAGCTGGTCGGCCCTCTGCTTGCATATTCCATCAGCCGCCTTGAGTCCGACCTGCTTTTCTTGAGCTAGTGTTAGACGCCCGAGCTCAGCCCGCCGCCTGTACTGCAAAATGTATAGATTGCTGTCACTGACACTGCTTAGACTACTGCTTTCATGATCAGATACCCTCTTATACACCAACATTGCGTGTGATGAGAAAGACGGTTGTGCTTGCACACCAAATGTCATGCCTCTCACACAGGGGCTGTTTTTCTGGGGTTCAGCCTCCTTTTGAGTGACAGTCTGAGCTGAGCTGTTCGCAGCATCCTTTTTCTAGCTGGTGTCCGTTGCGGCGTAGCCGCTTGAACACACCCTGTAACCCCTCTTCTTCTCTAATGCGGCATAAGGCGGCACAAACCAGATCTGTGGCACAAATGCATATGAAATTTGTCAGGAAATGTCAAAGTCTTGTGGGCTAGAGGCAACAGCGTCTAGGGTGTCATCTGAAGGGACATAGCCCTGTGGCTGGATTGGTACGCTGGTGTGGTCAGGCAATAACCCTAACAGCACCGAGCGATACAACCACATCTTTTGAGTTCTGCCGTATGGCGATGGGTATGATGTCTGCCCCTTCCAGATTTCAGAGGTTGATGGATGAGGTGCTTGACAGTGTGCCTGGCGCCAAGACCTATATCGATGACACGTTTGTGTTTACGTCTGAGTTTGAGGGGCAGCTGGCCTCCTTGCAGCGTGTGTTTGACCGCAGCTGGGAGTACAATATCAAAATGAACCCTTTGAAGTGTCGTTTCTGTATACCTGAGGTGATTTGCCTTGGTCATTTGGTGTCTGCGTCGGGCATTCGGCCTGTTATGGACAAGGTTGCTGCAATCATGGAGCTGCCGCGCCCTGTCCACATTCAGTCAAGTCCATGAAGGGTTTCTTGGGTGTTATGGAGCAGTATCGAAAATACATTCAAGGTTATGCTAAGCTTTGTGCGCCGTTGCAGCTGATGACACGCCACAATGTGCCGTATGTTTGGAGTGATGCAGCTGCAGGGTTATCATTTTCAAGTTCAATACATCAAGGGTTCGACCAACTGTGTGGCCGACTACCTGTCTCGGCCCCATGCTAGCAGCTCTTGTACGCTGCAGCATGAGGATGGACAGCAGGAGTGTGTTCCTGCTGCTGCTTTGGTTATTTGCAGTGCTGCCTGGCCCACCAGTGTGGCCAAACAGGCAGATTTTGATGCTGTGGTTTGTGATGTGTGTCAGGACCCTGGTGGCTATGACAACATGGCAATTCGTTCGGGTTGTGATCGGTGCATGCACCTGCACTGTGTTATGCCGCCTATGTCTATGGTGCCCAGTGGCGACTGGTTATGCCCTGGATGTGATCCGTGGTTTTCCAATGTGTCTGAGCTGTGAGATCCTGACACAATCCTGCAGTACAGCCAGGGCGATCCGCATGTGGATGATTTTATGTTGGCGTATGTTCGGAGTGGTATGCAGGACAGTTTGCTGCAAGTTTTGCCTCGCGGCAGGGTGCGTGCTATACGGCACAGAGCTGCTGCTCTGCGGCCACACCGCACTCTGCAAGATTGGCTGTTGGTTTTGCGGCATGTGAAGGGGGCCAGCCCCATGTGGCTGTGCTGCCCCCCTGTGTCGTATCGTTGGGATCTTATCAGATGCATGCATGATGCGGTGGGCCATGCTGGTGTCCAGCAGACGTGTGCGTACATGCAGCAGCATTTCCACTGGCGGGGACTGCCCAGTGATGTCAAGTTGTATCTGGCTCAGTGTGATGCTTGTCAGCGCAGGTGTCTTGTCCTGCCTGCTCCCTTTCCCATGCAGGAGCCTGTCATTCGCGGGCCTTTTGAGCATGTGCACATTGACTTGTGTGGCCCCTTTGTTACTCCCTGTGCTGATTTGCACGGCCGGTTGTACCTGCCGCAGCCGCCACAGAAGCCGATCAAGGCCTGGGTTGTCGTTGTGATTGATTATTTTACAAAAGCAGCTGAGTTCGGGGTGATCTCCACCAAACAAGGTGGCAGATTGAGGCAGGGCTGAGATTGCCCCATACCACAAACTGACTTGCTGCCAAACCAAGCAGGCAACCAGGCAGACCACTGCTGCTCTGCGCTGCTGCTGGCTGCGGGGGTGCCGTTCCCTCAATCTCCACCAAACAAGGTGGGAGATTGAAGTAGGGCTGAAATTGCCCTATACCATCATTGCAATCATATACTTCAAGGTGAGACCTGGGGCTGCTGGATGCGGGGGTGCCGTTCCCTCAATCTCCACCAAGTAAGGTGGCAGATTGAGGCAGGGCTGAAACTGCCCTATACCACAAAAATAATTGCTGTCAAACCAAGCAGTCAACCAGGCAGACCACTGCTGCACTGTGCTGCTGGCTGTTGAACTTCTGATACTGCTGAGAGGGGGATCGTTCCCTCAATCTCCACCAAATAAGGTGGGACCTGGGGTACAGTCGCGACCATTTTTTTTCCAACACAATCTCCACCAGAGTGCTTCATGGGATCACTCACCCACAAAAGGCTGACATGTGTACACAGCAACACGTGATGGCTGCCATAACTTCACCAACTTCACCGACCTCGCCTGCCATAAGCTACCAACAATCCATACCATTTCAATCATATTCTTTTACTTTTCTCGCTCTCGACTTGGCTCAGGGATCACCGTGTGCCTCGCTTGGGCACCATGCCGACAAGGAGCCTGAATTCGCTGAGAAGGGCACACATCAATGGCTGCCTCCAGCAAGTTATCATCTTTTTATCTCCAAAATATTTTCCTGAAGCTGCTTGGCCGCGCGTGGCTGCTAGCTGAGCTCGACATGAGCGATCGAAAAGCTATAACGGGTTCTTCCGAAGCTAAAATGGGCCATCCCGGGGGGTTGACTTGCTACACACCACCGAAGAGAAGCATCACACCACCGAAGAGGCTGTGGGCACGCGCAGCCTATGAAGGGGGCAGGCTGGCAGGCCAGCAGGCATAACACTGTCTGTGACACAACCTAACGCCTGACAGCAATTCACACAGTGACACGAAATCACGTGCTACAGACTGCTTACGGGCTCAATGGAACAGGCACAAGGAGTTGTGCAAGCGCATTGCAGCAAAGATCAAGGCAGGGCGCAAGTACTGTGCTCAGGTTGCAGAGCGGCGCGGCTGTGCGGCAGTAATGACTGCGTGCAAGCAGACTGGAGCAGGCACAAGCCGGTGTGCAAGCGCATTGCAGCGAGCAGCAAGGCAGGCGGCAAGTAGCAAGCAGTGGTAGCTGCAGCTGAAGCTAGGGTTGCCAACGCAGTGGGTTTACGGTCTATGTGTACTCTGGTCCGGTGTGCTGTAACAAAATAACAATGCTTGATGCTTGATGCTTGATGCTGGCATGACATTGTCTGATGCACAGCAGCAGGCTGAGCAACGCACGGGCACTGCCCGTACAGGCTGTAAATGCGTGGAAGAGTTGCACGTAGGCTGTTCACCAATGTACGGACGGCAGCAGCCAGGCGACACCTGCTACGTTGAACGGGCTAATATCATAGCATGCTACGCTCTTAGCTATCAACTCCAGCTCCAGCCGCTGCTGCATAGCCTTTAGCTGCCAGCACAGCTGCGTGACATCATTCAAGCTGACAGCCTGCTTGTTTGGCTTCTTCATACTCAGCACCGGTGGCATGCTCTTGCCAAGAGCATGGAAAATTGCTGCTTGTAAGCGGCGAGCGTGGCCGTAATCCAGCTTTCAGCTGTTGGGGCCTGCTGCTGCCACTTCCGGTGCTGCTGGTGCTGCTGCTGCTTCGCCTTTTGCTGCCAGCTCCTGCTGCGTGAGATCAGTCAAGCTGACAGCCTGCTTGTCTGGCTTCTTCATACTCAGCACCGGCGGCATGCTCTTCGCGTGCTTGCTGCTTGTGAGCGGCCAGCGTGGCCGCAGTTCAACCCACTCTGGAGTACCGTCTGCAGGCAGTTGGGGCGCTGGCGGTTGTACTAGCCCTAGCCGGTACCTGCACACATCATGCGCATGCATTGCGTCAGCAATGACATTGTGTACTATCACCTGTTAAACAGGTGGATCACACCCAGCCAAAATAACAGAACAGCTCAGCAAGCGGCATGCATATGACGCCATGACAACACAATAGAGAACTGTATAGTGAACTGTTTTTGGCGGATCCTGGACTCCAGGTAAAAGCAACATATTACCTCAATGCAAAGCTTGACCAGGGGTGGCCCGCTCAAGAGCTCCTGGTACTGTCAACAACTTGTTGATTGACTTTGAACACTCACCGCTCAATGCCGGCCCAGCCCACCATCACGCCATTGTCAGTGCACCAACGTGCAGGCGGCACCACCAGCTGCATGCCAGCAGCCTCTGCCACCTGCAGCAAATGTGTGGCATTACGAATCATGGTTGAGATGCGACACGTACCAAGCAGGCTGTATTGACTTTGCCGGCGGCACCACCAGCTGCATGCCAGAAACCTCTGCCACCTGCAATACACCGCAGGCAGGAAACCAGAGGCAAGAGAAAGGTTCGGTGACAGCAGGCAATGAGAGGAACAGGGGAAGAGGCAGCAGCAAGCTCTACATGAAGGCAGCAAACTTGAAGAGTCCAGCACGCCACCCCGCCACAGCTACACACAACCCTATAGCCACGTGATAACCCAAACTGCAAACACCAACCACACGTTGGTTTGTGGTGGTCTCTTACGGAGCATGGCGCGCACCTGCGACACTTGTTGCCGCACATACTGGTTGCTTGCTACGCCCCCCGCCACCACCAGATGCTGCACCTCTGGGCACTCTTCCCGAGCCCATGTGATCGCGCGCTTGAGCCGCATCATCAAATGCTGCACGGCAACTTTCTGAAAGGAAGCTGCTATGTCTGCCTTCATCTGCTGCTGCTGCTGGTCGTCTGCAGCGGAGTCACTGCTGCTGCTGCTGCTGCTTGGTGCAGCGACAGCTTCAGCACTGCCACCACCATTGCTTGCTGTTGCTGCTGCAGCTGCAGCTGCATGCTGCTGCTGCTGCTGCTGCTGCATGGTCACACTCGCGCGCTTGCCGACTCCCTCTGCAGATCCCAAGTGCTTCTCAATGCACAGCCGCACACTCGTCTTCAAGCCGGCATATGAAAAGTCGCAGTTTCCGTATTTCTTCATAGGCACGCCAAACGCAAAGGCGTCGGGGTTGCCCTGCCGCGCAATAGCCTCAAGTGCTGCGCCGCCGTTGGGTTTTAGTTCCAAGCCCAACATGCGAGCCACCTTATCGTATGCCTCACCTGCAGCAGCAGCAGCAAGGCCAATACAGCAGCAAGGTCAATACAGCAGCAGCAGCAGCAGCAGAGCGTATTATATACCGCCGCCTGCAAAAATGTGACAGAAACCAACCAACCCTGCACATCCCATACCTGGACAATGCAACATACACCCTTTTTTGCATCAGATCACTCACCCAGTGCATCGTCCAGGGTTGTTCCCAGCTGCATGTAACTGCCAACGCCTTTCACCAGCACCAGCAAGTTGTGCCCGCCAGACACCAGCAGGCACAGAAACGGGAACGGCAGCGCCTCTGGACCCCCTGCTGCCATCCTTGCCACCAATGCATGGGCCTCCATGTGATGTACTTGCACGAGCGGTAAACTGTGTGTGCGACTGAGGTCGTGTGCTTTACGCACGCCAACGTCTAGGCATAGGCTCAGGCCGGGGCCGATTGTGACTGCAATGGCGTCCAGCGATGATGGCTGCAGCTGCGCTTGGGACAGCGCTGAAGTGACGATGCGGTCGATGGCGTCCCTGCAGTAGTGTGTGGAAAGGAATGTGCAGAACATGTGAGTTGAGTGTTGCACCCCTTGGCGGTCAGCTGCGCTTGGGACAGCGCTGAAGTGACGATGCGGTCAATTGCGTCCCTGCAGTAGTGTGTGGAAAGGAATGTGCAGTACATTTGAATCGAGTGTTGCGACCACTTGGCGGTCAGCGGAAGTGGGTGCTTGAGACAGCGAGGATGTGACGATGCGGTTGATTGCGCCCCTGCGGCCATTGGCAAGTGATGGGCGCGGGGGACACGACAAGTGTCAGGGATGCTGCTGCTTTGCTGATGGTGGCTGTGCAGCGAAATAATTGCCTTGCCAACACCGCATCTACCTCTGCTGTCATGCAGCAGCTGCTGGCTATCAGCCGTGATATCCACGGGCAGCACTGCAGCATAGTGCACGAGCCGAACAACAACCGAACTGTATGAAGTCGAAGTGGGTTAGTGCCACCGGAGCAGCACAGCTGCATGGATACAGCACACACATGTGAGCGCATGCGCTGCACATACACCTGCCACCCCCAGCAGGAGCCCTCGTAATCTTACATCATCTTGAAATAAACAACCTAAAACATGACATGTTTATGTTACCTGTGGGCCTGCTGTGCCAAGTTTGGCACTACTCCTCCCCAAGGGGCATGCAAGTCAGCCTGAGTAGCAATCGCCTCCCCCAGTACTCTGCCGTCACTCGTTACAACTGCTGCTGCTGTGTCATCGCAGCTGCTCTCTATGCCGAGTATTACAAGCGGCTTCGCAGCTGCTGCAGGCGTGCTGTCGCCAGCTGCTGCTGCAGCAGTGGTTTGGCTGTATGGGCGCCTGCTGCTGCAGGTGCTGCTGCTACGCTGAATGACTGGCCTGCTGCTGCAGCTGCCCCACGCGATTCTGGAGGCAGCGCAGCAGGCACGAGAAACTTCTAGACGAAGCCTATGTGTGCCGTGGCTGAGGCATGTATGAGCCATGCTGCTGCGTCTGTGTGGTGGGCGAGGTTGCTGCTACTGTTGCTGCTGCTGCAGAGGTGCTGCTCACTGCGTGCAGAACAGGTTCATTGGATATGTAACAATAAAGTGAGAGCGTCAAACATGCGTGGGCAGACGGTCAAGGACGTATTGGCTCACTGAGGTGAGTTTCGGCACAAAAGACCTTGCTTTGCACGGACGAATGATCAGGCGCATTGACATGCAAAAAAGCATATTTCAGTCGCTTAAAAAGGTTTTAAAGCGTATGGCATCTTGCCGAGGCTCATGAACTCCCCCTTCGTCCTGCAACTGTTCAACTCGCCCTAGAATGCCTAAAACGCGATTGACCGACATGCTTATGAATGCATTGAGCACCTACTACTACGCTCATGATTTAAGGGTGTCGATGCAGCATGCATCTGCGAGTTGACTTTGTCTCAGGCTGCAGTACAGCCTTCACATCCTGACAGGCTATACTTGGATGCTCATCAGCAGCAGAGCCTGCAAGCAGCAGCAAGACAGCAGCATGCGATGGGAAAGGTGACGAATCCCTGCCTCTTGCCGTACACATAGCTTCTCACCCAGTTCATACTTGAAGCATTGCAGACAGCAGCGGCGCAGCATCTGCAGCAGGCGCTCAACAACATCTGCAGCAAATCAGCACTAGCAGCTGCGTCATCAGCTTATAATGTATATTGTGGTCTTGCTTTGCGATGCTGCAGACAGCTAACTGGGCGCCAGCTGACCTGTGTGGGCACCTGGAGAAGCTTGGTGAGTTGACACAGCAAAGACAAGGTTGTCGTTGGCTTGCAAATACCTGCAAAGCACAGTGTAGTTGTCACAAGCAGCACCTTCTGCACAATCTGCGCACCTGTAGTTAGTTACTGCCATTTTGACAGGTCTTAAACATCATTGACCAACACTTTTGACTCAACAGTGCTCAAAGTGAGTTGGCAAGGTCTGCTTGCCTCTGTTGCTGCTGCTTCAGGCCACAAGGACCACAAATGGAAAAGGCGCTTTTTTGTGCTCAAGGTTAGCAGAAGCAGCAACAGCAGGAGAAACAGCGATATAGCAACAGCAGTGGCAACAGCAGCAGCGCTATTTGCAGCAACAGCTGCCCTGGCACAATAGCTGAGCCGCACTGTGTATGAGGCCTGCTGCAGCTGTGACACCTGTCGGTTCAGCTGCAGTCTGCAATCAGCGTTGCACATAACAGCACAGAGCGACTTGAAAGGCTGGCAACAGTGGATGGTGACCGTCTTGCACCAGATCATCTCCTGTAAAGTGAAAGGCTTGCATGCTGGGTGCAGATGCAGCACCGGCCGACGCTGTTCATGCCAGCTGCCTGGTGCTGCTGTTCTGCATGTGCTGCCGCAGCAGCAGCACTTCACAGCATACAGCGCTAAGTGTTGCAAGGGAGCTGTTGGCGCAACTTTTCCCTCATAGAGGGGTTCCTGCAGTGCTATCAGGTGTAAGAAGTTTCTTTCAAGCTGTTGTCCTGCAGCCCTCAAGTGCACCCCTGCTGCGATGTTATGTTTGCAGGGCCAGCAGCTGTTTTACTTCCGCAGCAGCAGCAGCTCCAAAGCGCTGGGCACGATTCAGCTTGCAGGAGCGCGCATCTCTGCCGTTGCCGTAGCAAGCCGCAGCGCAGCTGCGCAGCTAGACCACCACTTGATAGCGATAGCACCGGACCCGCAACTTGCAGCAGCAGCAGCAGGGTCTGGTGCTGGTGAGCAGCAGCAGCAGCAGTACAGGCAGTACCGCCTTGCAGCAGCAACCTTGGAACTCCAGGTGGGCACACAAATTAATCAAGTGCAGTTGATCAGCTTCACGTTGTATTAGCAAGATGAGGCAACCAAGTGCTGTTACCATAGCAGATTGACTGATATGCAGCTGGGTTATGCGTCTTTGTGTTTGCTGTGGTTGCAACATGCCTGCAGCATGCAGAACTTACTGTTGAAAGTGGGTAGTCCGACCACGCTGGCAGCCATTTTATATGCCCATCTTCGAAGAATAGACCTGGACCTTTGCCTGTCTGCAGCAGCAGCAGCAGCAGCATTATTTGGCGCCAGCGAACAGCAGCAGTAGCAGCAGCAGCAACTAAACTCGTGCTCAACACATTGCTGCTGCTCCTTTCGAAACTTGCCACAACTGTTACAACTGTTCGAACACATCTTTGATGATGTCAAACTGGGCGCAGGAGCTATGGAAGGATGCGTTACAAGCAGCAGCAGCAGCTTCTCAACTACACAAGGCTGCACACGCGTCCTCACCACCACCACCAGCAGCAGCAACAGCAGCAGCAGCAGCAGCACATGTGAGTGGAGTTGCCAGCCGTCGCCGCAGCAGCAGCAGCCACCAGGCAGCTCTGATAGTCGATGCTGCAGATACTGGCAAAGTGCAGCAGCAGGTGTTTGTTGGTGGTGGTGGCAGCAGCAGCAGCAGCAGCAGGCGCCCCAGTGGTGTTGCTGCTGCAGAGGCAGCAGGCGGCAAGAGTGCTGCATTGATATGGGAGCAGCAAGACATGCAGCAGCAGCAGCAGCAGGTGTTTGTTGGTGCCAGGAGCAGCAGCAGGCGCCCCAGTGGTGTTGCTGCTGCTGCTGACGCAGCAGGCGGGATTGGAGGCAGACAGAGCACTGCATCAATATGGGCGCAGCAAGACATGCAGCACAGCTGGGGTGCTGAAGAAAACATGCAACACGGAAACAACCAGCAGCAGCAGCGCAGATCTGTTACACCATATGATGGACGCAGAAGCTCAGGGGTTCTGGCACAGGAAGACATGCAGCACCGCTTGGTTGATGCAAGCATGCAGCACAGCATCAACCAGCAGCAGCAGCAGCGCAGGTCTGATACAAGATTTGGAGGTGGACGCAGGAGTTCAGGGAATGCGGCACAGGGAGACGTGCAGCACAGCCCGGGTGATGCAAGCTTGCAGCACAGCAACACCCAACAGCAGCGCAGATCTGTTGCACAATCTGGTGGACGCAGGAGTTCTTCATTGAACAACGCAACCCAGCAGCAGCAGCTGGGTCTGCTTGAAGGTGACTGGCAGCAGCAGCAGCAGGAACAGCCACGCTTATCTGGCCGTGCACCTGGCGCAGCAGCAGCAGCAGCAGCAGCAGCAACACCAAGCCGAAAATCCTCGCGACTGCCAAGTGCTGCTCTGGCAGCAGCAGCAGCAGCCGCAGATTACTCAACTGGAGACAGTCCACAAAACCGTGTCAGCCATATTGACAAGCAACGGCTGTCTGGCAGAGGCAGCGCTCGGCTGTCTGCTGCTGCTGCTGCTGCTGCTGCTAGCAGCAGCAGCAGCATGCCAATGGGCTACAACAGCAGCAGCAGGCCGACTAGTGTGTCAGTGGCGAGCAGGGTGGCAGGGGTTGGTGGGGCGGCAGCACGGCATAGCAGGAGCAGCAGCAGGAGCAGCAGGAGGAGTGGCAAACCACCAGCTGCAAAAAGGTGAGCAAGGAATGCTTTGGCTGCCAGGGTTGGGTCTGCTAGCCGGAAATTAGAAGCAGGGGGGTGAAGGCGTGGCTGGTTACACAGGTCGCCACAGCAGCAGCAGCAGCAGCAGCAGCATGAGGAGCGGCAAGCCAACTCTGCGCAAAGGGTGAGAAGGGTGGCGCTGCAGGCCGGCTCGTGTGTCAGTTGCGAGCAGGGTGGGAGGGCTGAGCGGTGAGGCAGCACTGCATAGCAGGAGCAGCAGCAGGAGCGGCAGCAGGAGTAGCAAACGACCAACGCCAAGAAGGTGAGCCATGATTTCATCCTAGGCTGGCTAGTGTGCAGGATGCTAGCAGGGGGTGGGGCAGCATGGTTGTTGAAGCAATACGGCACAGCAGGAGAAGCAGTAGGAGCAGCAGGAGGAGTGGCAAACCACCAGCTGCAAAGTTTGAGCAGGGATTGCTGTGGTTGCCGATCACATAAATTTTGGACCTGCCAGCGTGTAGATTTCTTGCAGGGGGGGTGCGTTGAGGTGTGGCTGAGGTTGGCACAGCACTGCTGGCAGCAGCAGCAGCAGCATGAGGAGCAGCAAGCCAACACTGCAACAGCTGCGGAAAGGTGAGCATCAGGTGCCTTCTCACCAACTCGGCTGTTGAATATCCAAGTTACTACTTGTTGAGTTGGATCTGTGTATGCTGTATTCTGCGTGCTGCAGTGGTCTGCGCTACTGGTGCTGCTGGCTCATCTCTGCTGTCAACAGCAGCGATGACAGCAGCAGCAGCAGTGACAGTGATCACGACAGTGATCAAGATAGCTTGGCCAGTCTGAATAACATTAAACCACCAAGGACCCTCAGCAGAAGCAGCAATAACAGCAGCATGAGCAGGGGCAGCAGCAGCAGCAGCTTTAGCTTCAGCATCCATAACAGCAGCAGAGCCAGCAGCAGGGCAGGCAGTATCAGGGGGATAGTGCTAGGCCGTAACAGCAACAGGAGCAGCGGCAGGTTGGATAGGCGCTACAGCACTAACAGCAACAGCAGCAGTATGCGGCTGACAAACGGCAGCAGGATCAGCAGAGGAGGATTGGAGGAGCAACAGTTGCAGGAGCCGCTTCTGACGTCTGCTGCTAATTGCATCAGCAGCAGTGGCAGTGGCGTTGCTGGAAGGCTCAATAGCAAATATGTTATAACATCACACAATGACGATGGGAGCTTGGGTGGTGTGGGGCGCAGGAGTAGCAGCATGCACCCAGCCGCTGCTGCCCGCAGCGGCAGCAGCAGCAGTACTGTCAGGCTGTCTAGTGCTTACAGCAGCGACAGCTTCCCCAGGAGAAGCTCTCGCACGTCTGCCTGTCAAGCATTGATGGGACCAAACATGAGGCCAGTAGATGAAAGCCCGTTAGGTGCTGCTGGTGATGCTAATTGGAGGCCAAAAAGCAGCAGCAGCAATGTTGACAATGTTACCAATGACATTAACGGCGTGGTCAGAAACAGCTCTAGATCTGGCAGCTTTGCTTTTGGACCGGCTGGGGTGGATGAAAGCAGAATCAGTGTTGCTGCTGCTAGTGCTGCTAGTGATGGCAGGAGGCCCAGCAGCAGCAGCACTGTGCATGGCAGCAGGAGCAGCACGCGTGGCGGCTTTGCATTTGACCAGCAGGTTGACGTAGGTGCAACTGCTGCTGCTGCTGCTAGTGATGGAATGAGGCCCAGAAGCAGCAGCAACATGCATGGCAGCAGGAGCAGCACATGTAGCAGCAGGTTTTTCAGAGCTGCTGCCACTTCTGGCAGCTTTGCATTTGAGCAGGCTGACGTGGATGCAAGCTCCACTGCTGCTGGTGATGATTTGAGGCCTAGAGGCAACAGCAGTATCCAGGCACCTGCACTGCCATATGACGATGTAGATGGTGCCGAGGGCGCTAGCCTTGATGACTGGGGCTTCGAGCAGCAGCAGAATCAGCAGCAGCAGCAGCAGCATATGTACGAGGATGCAGCTAACCCACAGCAACTTCAACGCATCAGCCGCATCAGCAACAGCAGCAATGGGTATAGAAACAGTGCTGCACAGCAGCCTTTGGTTGTGCAGCGCTCTTCTGTTTTCAATGCACAGCAGCAGGGCAGTAGACGCGCCACCAGCAGCAGCAGCACTCCGGCTGCAAGCCGCATCTCAGCAGACGCAGCAGCCGCAGCAGCAGGAGCTGGAGTTGGAGCAGCAGCAGCAGGAGCAACAGCCCCTGCAGATACAGATGATACAGATTCCCTGCAGGCTGCTGATACAGCAGCATCAGCAGCACTAGCTGCTGCACAGGCTGCAGCAGTAGTTGCTGAAATGGTGCAGCAACGGCGGCTCAAAGACGCAGACACACAACTACATGACAGCAGCAGTGTGAATGCCATGGTGATGGGCAGTACAGAGGACAACAAAAACAGCAGCGGCAGCGACAATAGGGTTCAACGTGTATCACTAAGCCCTGGCAGACCTAGTCAGCAGCGCAGCAGCTTGACCAGGCTCAGTATGTCAAGCCAGCAGCAGCAGCAGCAGGAGCAGCAGGAGCAGCAGCAGCAGCAGGCAGATGTGGTAGCCAGGGTTTCAAGGGCAGCCAGCCACCGTGCAGTGATGCAAGCGGAGCAGCAAGCGCTACTGCAGCAGCAGCAGCAGCAGCAGCAGCAGGCAGATGTGGTGACCAGGGTGTCAAGAGCAGCCAGCCAAAGGGCAGCGCTGCAAGCAGAGCAGCAAGCGCTACTGCAGCAGTATCAACAGCAGCAGCAGCAGCAGCAGCAGCAGCAGCAGCAGCAGCAGCAGGCAGATGTGATAGCCAGGGTGTCGAGAGCAGCCAACCAACGAGCAGTGATGCAAGCAGAGCAGCAAGCATTACTGCAGAAGCCGCAGCAGCAGCAGGAGCAGCAGCAGCAGCAGGTGACGGAAGCACACGCCTATCAGCAGCAGGCTCAGCAACAGATTACTTTGCAGCAGCAGCAACAGCTTGCTTTGCAGCAGCAGCAGCAGCAGCAGCTTGCTTTGCAGCAGCAGCAGCAGGATGCTGACAATGTGATCATGCGTCCTAGATCGGTCAAGTCAATTGTCAGGGGTTGGCAAGCATCACCAGCTGCCATCAGCCAGAGCCACGGCAGTCCTGCTGCACGCAAATCGCATCAACCACCAAAATTGAGTGTACAGCAGCAGCAGCGGCAGCAGCAGCGGCAGCAGCAGCGGCAGCAGCAGCGGCAGCAGCAGCGGCAGCAGCAGCGGCAGCAGCAGCAGGAGGAGGAACAGCAGCATATGATGCAAGAGCAGCAGCAGGCTGATGAAGGCTGCTTCCTGCAGCAGCAGCAGCAGCAGCGTTTTGAGCTTGAGCATGATGCAAATGTTGATGATGTGTCAGCTGGCCACATGCATGTGTGCTCTGCAGAATACAGCAACAATCAAGATGACTACCTGCATGAGTTTGCAGCAGCAGCACATGAGCAGCAGCAGCAGCAGCAGTGGCTGCCTGAGCGTCTTGGGGGCAGCGTTCGCACCTCTGGCTATGGAGCAGCAGCAGCAGCAGCCGAGGAACAAGTCTGGCCGGAACAGCAGCAGCAGCAGCAGCGATGCATTGGCGAGCGCTACTCCACGGATCTTGAGGAGCAGCAACACGATGAGCAATCCACTGAACAGCAGCACTATCAAGATGCTTTCTGGGCAGACCATGACGCAGCAGCAGCAGCAGCAACAGCTGCAGAAGAACAAGCCACTGCTGCTGCTGCTGCTAAAGATGACCTGCTGTACCAAGAAGGTCACTATGAAGCAGAGTATGAAGAACCGCAGCAGCAGCAGCAGCAGAAGAACCATCTAGCCCCTGTCTACCAGCACGATGTGGCTGCCACTTTTGCAGATTCCCACAGCCAAGGAGTTCGCATCATGATGTCACAAGGCCAAGCAGGGCAGCTAAGACAGCAGAGGGCATCAGAGTCAGTCGTGCAGCTGCGGCAGCATCCTCACTTGCAGCAGCAGCAGCAGCAGCGGAGGTTCAGTCACATCCCTATGAGCCGGCAGGCTGCTGCGCTGTCAGCAGCTGCTGTGGCTGCCGGCTTGCCAGCTACAGCTGAGGAGTGGTGGCGCCGCAACTCAAGGGACAGCGACAGTGCTGCCGCCGCTGCTGCTGCTGCCAGTGAGCACCATGTGCTGCTGCTGCTGCTGCAGCAGCAGCAGATGGAGATGCAAACAAATGAATACAATGACATGGCAGATGGTGGTGACACAGCCACGCATATCTTGCAAGACTGGGGGCCAGAGCATATTACTGTTGGTGCTGCCAGTGCTGCTGCCGCCAGGCAACAAGCGGTCGACAATGATGACATACTGTTGGTCGACAATGGACTGGTTCGCGAGTTTGCAGCAGGAGAGGAGTATTCTCTGCTGTCTGAGCAGGCTTACCAGCAGCAACTCGAACATGACTCCATACAGCAGAAGCACCACGAGCAGCAGCAGCCGCAGCAACAGCGGGTGTCATATTCTGCATCAGCATTTCAGAAGCCTGGCACCGGCCAGGTTCCGGGGTTCAAGCGGCGCTCTACAACCAGCAACACAGGCTCGGTTGCATCGTCAGTTTCTAGCCCTGTGGGGTTGCTGCGGGGAGCTGCCTCGTCACTGTCGCGGTATGATGACGTGTCTAGGCAGTTGCGTGCACAGGCTCTGCAGCAGATGCGGCAGCAGCAGCAGCTGGTAGAGGAGCAGCAGCAGCAGCAGCAGCAAATGCGGCAGTATCAGGTAGCAGAGGAACGGATGGAATTACAGCAGCAGCAGCAGCTGGTGCAGCAGCACATGGCAGAAGAGCAACAGCAGCTGCAGATATACAAACAGCAGCAGGCGCATGAGCAGCTGGTGTATGAGCAGCAGCTAGCGTATGAGCAGCAGCAGCAGCAGCAGCAGCAGCAGCAGCAGCAGCAGAGGATCAGTCACAGTGCACCTGGCATCAGCAGCCGAAGCGTCAGTAACATTGCCGCATCAGCTGCTTATAACACCAGCGTAAGCATGCATGCCGGCAATAGCAACATTACCAGAGCCAGCCGCAGCAGCAGCGGCGGTATTGCCGGTATTGGCCGGGGCAGGTTATCGGCAGCAGCAGATGGGGTTGTACCAGCAGCAATAGCAGGTGTGGCAGCTACGTCGCCAATTGCTGTTGCGAGGTATACTGCATTACAAGAGATAGTGATGTCAGCAGCAGGTGCTAATCGCAGCTCGACAGCACAGCGCAGACCATCGACCGCTGCTACTGCTGCTACTGCTGCTACTGCTGCTACTGCTGCTGCTGCTGCCTTGATGGATGAAGCGCTCTACCAGCAGCAACCAGCAGCAGAGCCAGCTGCAAATTGCAGCTCAACAGTGCAGGGCAGACCATTGACCGCTGCCACAGCTACAGCAGCAAAAGTGAGGCCACCGACACCCCCACCTGGCCCCCCTCCACTGCTGCTGAATTCATCTGCTGCTGGCAGCAAAGGCAGCAGTACTAGTAGTAGGGTGTCACCCGCAGCAGCAGCAGCAGCAGCAGCAGGCTCGCAGCAGTCAGATAGGAGTGCACTGTTGCGGTCTATACAGACAGGCGCACAGCTGCGGCATGTGCAGCGAGCATCAATGATGCAGCAGCAGCAGCAGCAGCAGCAGCAGCAAGGAGACACAACTGCTGAACCAATTGTAGGGGCAGCTGCTGCTGCTTTGAGGCAAACCACAGGCAAGCCACAGGCTGGCAGGGGTGCACTGCTGCAGTCCATTCAAGCAGGTGCACAGCTGCGCCATGTGCAGCGTCCTTCAATGATGCAGCAGCAGCAGCAGCAAGCATGGCCGCCCAGCGACCTCACACTGAGTGCTCCTGCCGCTCTGGCTGTGCAGCATGCCGTGCCACAGGCTGGCAGGGGTGCACTGCTGCATTCCATACAAGCAGGCGCACAGCTGCGCCACATGCAGAGAGCATCTATGATGCAGCAGCAGCAGCAGAGGGCCAGTGCATTTATTGACAGCCAGTTTGCTGAAGCGGCTGCTCTTGCGGAGCATGAGCAGAGAGAGTCCATATTACAGCAGCAGCAGCAGCAGCAGGCACGTACGCAGAGCCACAGCAGATTGACTGAAGAGGCTGCTGCAGCAGCTGCTGCAGCTGAGCTTGTTCCTGACAGGGGTGCGTTGCTGAGGGCAATACAGTCGGGTGCACAGCTGCGGCATGTGCAGAGGCAGTCGATGATGCAGCAGCAGCATCAGTTCATGTAGCCTAAAACAGTGCTATCTTCGTCATGTTCTTCTTGAACATCAAGATTCAGTGAATGAGTGCAATAAGCGTCCTGCAAGATGGCATTGGTGTGACATGAGTTGATCAAATACATTTTGAAAAAAATGCTGCTATTCCCAATTTGATGTCCTGAAATCTTTGTTTAAAAACACCTTAAGTTAACTCTGATCAAGTTGTCAAATTTTGATGTGTCCGTTGTGTAGGCTGCTGTTGGTGGGCTTGCAAGTCAAGTGCTCCAGATAATCCTGCACTTGTGTTGCAGCGACTTGCACTGCAATGATCGTGACTCGAATAAGTATGTATGCTGTGTCTGGCTGTGCACCATTGTGCCTGCAAGTCGCGATACCATTGTGTCTTCCAAGGCGCTGTGTTTATCGGCAGACTGTAGATCTGCAGCGGCTAGAGCTAGCGCTAGCGTTCAACGGTCGGACCTACTAGGCCAGCCCGGGGCTGCTGTTCCTGCAGCTGCAGCTGGAACGCCGGAATTGCGATGATTCATGTGCTAATTTGAGCATACAACCTTATTTCTCGCTACCAGCTGCCTGTGTGGAGGCGTTCGCGTGTACTGGGAGGCCTTTGCAGTGTTGCCCCGCAGCTGCTGCTGCCAAAGGCCCAAGCTAGGGTCTAGATGCAACAGGTTGGCATCAAGGCTCGATTCAAGAAACGCTTATGGACTTTTAGCAGATTCAAAAAACGCTTGGCAACACAATGTGCTCGACTGGCGCGCCACTCAGTGGAGCAAATCATCTTATGTCCGTGGTCAACAGCAGCATGGAGAAGTAGAACTTGGACCACTCGGACACTGGCTTATGGTGAGCGGAAACTTCGAAATATGCTTCAAGTTGATTTGATCATGCCAAGACGGATCTTGCGGCCTGGCGTAGCGACTAAAGGCTTGTTTGCACGCCCAGCGCCCTCCTGGCCAGCTCCCCTGTGGCAACATCCCACTTCACATAATTTTTGATCTCGTAATTCGACTGCGTGCGCAACATGGACCAGCCTTGGGTTACAGGTTGCAACAGTACAGCAGCAGATGCTGACCTGGTTGCCCCGCCTGTGCTTTGACTGCCATTCGCCCTGCCAGCAGGTACAATATCGATGAATAATAGAATAACGTTTTGCTGAGCCGAGGAAGGCATCAATTCCCGCGATGCAGCGGCAAAAGCAGCAGCGCAGCAAGAATGCTTCTGCAAAGCCAGCTGCTGGTACTAGCGCTGCAGCAAGCTCCCTCCCTGCTGCGAAATCAACAACGGCAGCAAACCATTCGTCAACCACCAGTGCTACTGCAGCAGCTGGTGCAGCTGCAACAACAACAGTGGTGCAGCGCAGTCCAGGCGTTGTCAGGTGTACCAGCAAAAGTTCAAACAGCAGCAGCAGCGCAGTAGCAGCGGGACCTGCAAAGAATTCAGGCACAGCAGCAAAACCAGGATCTGGCAGTTTAAGATCGTCAAGCTTCAAAGCAGCAACCCAGGCAGCATCTGGCACAGCATCTTTGACCAGCCCACAAACAGCAGCAGCGAGAGCCAAGGGGCCTGATAAACAAGTTCCTGCAGGCAATGCTGCGCTACCAAAAGGGCTGCAAGGAAAGCCGCTGCTGCGGCCTGCGGCTCACACCAACAGCAGCAGCAGCAGCAACCGCAGTGCGCAGGTGAGATCTCAGCGGTCATCTACTGTCTGTGTCACTTATGTGTATGTCAGTAAGGCGCACAGCGCAACCAAACTGTCAGGCAGCAGCCGCAGGCCAGCGGCAGACTCTGCTGGCAGCACACATACATGCCATGTGTACACTTGTTGTACAAACCCTGATCAACTACTTGTGATGCATCAAACTACCTGGGTCACTTCGCTGCAAATATGGCTTGCAGGCACACAGCGCAGCCCGACTGTCAGCTGCAGTAGCAGGAAATCGGTCGCAGAGCTGCAGACTGCCTGCCAGCCGTAGCCCGTCAGGCAAAGCAGCAACAGCTGCTGACGCCGCCGCTGCTGCTGCTGCTAACAGCAGCCCATCCAATAAGCCAGCAGCAGCAGCAGCCGCCCCAACAGCTAAGTCAGCTAGAGATGTGTTCAACCGCCCATTGAGCTCCGTAGCATTGCTGAAGGCTGCTGCTGTAACAGCTGCCAATGCGGCCGCTAGCAGCAGCAGCAGGAGCAGCAGCAGGGCGCTGCGGCCATCTGTCAGCAGCAGCAGTAAGCAGCAGGTTGGCAGCTGGCCTAGCAGCATTGCACCACCTGGAGCAGCAGCAGCAGCAGCGCAGCTACTAGGTGTGCCGCTCCAACATGCTGGCAGCAGCAGCAGCAGCTTCCTCAGTGCTGGCAGCAGCATGGCAGGCAGCTTGCAGGAAGCCAGAATGGTGGTGGGACTAGACGCAGGGCTCTGCATGGCTGAGGTGAGACTCTCACCATTCCGGGTTCTAGGATTACGTATTTGCAGATGCTGTCAGTGCGGTTGCGCTCTGGAAGGCTTACTGGGCAATCGGCTGGCTGATTCTATGAATCTAAGTGCCTGCACGCTTGCGTTGTTGAGCAGTGATTGACAACCTATGCCACGCAAAACTGTTGCTGCAGGCACTGCTCAGCAGCCACAGTGCCTGCCTACTGTCTCCCATCAGCAAGCCAAACAGTATCAGCACTGGCACTTATGACGGTTCCACAGCAGCAGCAGCAGCAGGGGTCGCGCCATCCCTGCTTGCAGAGACCTTTACTATGTCCAACCCTCTGTTTCACAAAATGAGCAACAGCGGTGACGGCAGTATGGGGATTTTCAGCGCTGACTCATCTGCAAATGGCAGTACAACAGCAGCAGCTGTGAGGACCGCACTGCATCCTGCAGCTGGCGATACAGCAGCAGCTAGCAGGTATACTGTTAGCTCTACAGCAGCAGCAGCAGCAGCTGCTGATGTGAGGACAGCATTGCATCCTGCAGCTGACAGCACCGTGCAGCCAGCAGCTGCAGCAGCAGCAGCAGAGCCGCCAGATCGTCTATTTGAGGTTCTTGATAACCCAATGTATCGCGGAAGGTCTGTGCTGCAGTGGCTTGCAAAGCATTCTACGTCTGGCGCCAACAGCAGCAGCAACAGCAGCAGCTATGCAGGGGGTGTGAGTGCACATGCATTCCTGCAGCCTGCTGCAGTGCAGCAGTCCTCATTTAGTGTCCACAGCTCGCAGCTGAGCGCGATGATCCGCGAGAGGGTATCTACGGAGAATCTGACAATATCTACGGACGTAGCGCCAGATACGAGCAGATTCACGTTGAACAGCAGGGGAAGCAGCAGGACCATCAGCAGCAGCGTTGCGGATGGGACATCCGGCGGCAGTCCTAGCTATGCTAGGGGACATTATAACAATGCTACTGGCGGGCTGGGGGACTTAGCAGAATCACTGGAGATTGAGTATTCTCAAGACGGCCACAATGCACCAGCAGCAGCAGGGTTGGCTGCAATGCGGCAGCAGCAGCAACTACAGCCTGGCGACTTTGTGTACGAGTTTGTACCAAGTGTCGCCAGGGATATCCTGTCCTGGTCTGGGTTATCCGAGGCTTCAGCTGCCAGCTCTTTTGGAACGATTGGGACTCTTGGAACGCTGCATACCACGCTGGGAATGGGAACGCTGCTCGGAACAGCTACCTTAGCAGCAGCAGCAGCAGCAGCAGCAGGCGATGCATACGACCCAACAGCAGCAGCAGCAGCAGGGTTGTCCGGAGCTGGTGTTGGTGGAGGTGATAAGCAACAGCTTGATTTGCTGCTGCCTAAGCGGTGGATGGCTGGCAAGGCAGGAGCCATCGCTGGGGTTTCTGCATCTGGTGACAGCAGCAGCAAGCTGGCACGACTGGCAAACGCAGAGGTGGGTTCTGCAATTGTTTTTTGGCTAATATACTCCAACAACGCATGACTGCTGGGCACCTATGGTTACATGAGGTTGCATTATGTGCATGTGTGCTTATTTTTTAACAGCAATGCCAGTGCACTGCTTGGCACGCAAGCCCAGTGAATCTACCAGTTCTGATGACCTTGGAAAAGAGTCATTGGCTGCTGCTGCTGCCGTGCTGCTGCTGCTGCTGTTGCTGCGGCTGCTGTTCTTGTCATCGTATGCAGCGTGCTCTGTGCCAGCACGGCTTGCTTGATGCTTATCCCAGTAGCACCGCCACTGCCTTGCTTGGCACGCAAGCCCAATGAACCCACCAGTTGTGACGGGTTTAGACAACTTTTGTGTCGCGGCTGCTGTTTTGTTCTGTGATGCAGCGTGCCCTGCGCCAGCACGGCTTGCTTGATACTTACCTCAGCAGCACAACCACAGCGCTGATTGGCACACAAGCGCTACTCATCCACCAATCTTAACAATACTTTCACTGAATAGTTGGTTGGTGCTGGTGCTGCTTTTGTTCTGTGATGCAGCGTGCCCTGCGCCAGCACGGCTTGCTTGATGCTCATCCCAGTAGCTCCGCCACTGCCCTGCTTGGCACACAAGCCCAATCAATCCACCAGTTGTGACGGGTTTAGACAACTTTTGTGTCGCTGCTGCTGTCTTGTTCTGTGATGCAGCGTGCCCTGCGCCAGCACGGCTTGCTTGATACTTACCTCAGCAGCACCACCACTGCCCTGCTCGGCACGCAAGCCCTACTCATAACCGCCCTCAGCGGCAGCGGCAGCAGGGATTCAGCTGGTGCAGGTGGCGACTTCAGGATTGGAGCCAGCTATGCCTGTGCCAATGCTGCTGCTGCAGCATGGGCAGCAGCAGCGGCAGGTGGTGAAGAGAAGAAGAAGGACAGGAGGCAGCTGGTGAAACAGATCAGCAGGCGCATGAAACGAGAGGTGGGTGTCACACGTCTGCTGTGTTGATTGTGTTCGCACCAGAAAATAAATAGAGTGTGCAAGTGACCAGCGTGAGTTGTGTCCTCTGGTGCAGCATGGGCAGCGGCAGCAGCAGGTGGTGAAGAGACGAAGAAGGATAGGACAGCTGGTGAAGCAGATCAGCAGGCGCATGAAGCCAGAGGTGGGTGTGATCACCGGCCTGTTCTACCTGGCAGTCGCGGTCTACTATTGTGCAGTACTGTGCTCAATTACATGCGCGTAATGTTGTCATGGTGGCACAACGCCTTTGTGCACCCGCATGTACAACCTTGCAGGTGTGGCTGCCTCCGCCAGGCTACCAGCCACTCAAGTTGGTGTGGAAGCCGCTTGGCGTGCTGACCGGGCTGCTCTACCTGCCAGCTCTTATGTACCACTCTCAGATCACTGGAGGCTGCAGTACTGTGCTCAGCTATCTCGCAACTGTGACAACACATCATGCCTTTTGCTCACAAACTTGTGAATCCTTACAGGTGTGTCTGTAGCCGCCAGGCTACAAGCCGCTGCAGCTGGTGTGGCAGCCGGTGTGTCTTTCTACCTGGCAGCTGCGATCTGCCACTCTGCAGTACTGCGCTCAACTACATTTGACATCTGTTGTCATGGTGGCACCATGTCTTTGCTGCACCCTCCTGCACCCTTGCAGGTGTGGCTGCCTCCGCCAGGCTACGAGCCACTCAAGTTGGTGTGGAAGCCGATTGGCGTGCTCACCGGCCTGTTCTACCTGGCAGCTGCGATCTGCCACTCTGCAGTACTGCGCTCAATTACTTCTGACAACTGTTGCCATGGTGGCATCATGTCTTTGCTGCACCCTCCTGCAACCTTGCAGGTGTGGCTGCCTCCGCCAGGCTACGAGCCACTCAAGTTGGTGTGGAAGCCACTCGGCGTGCTCACCGGCCTGTTCTACCTGGCAGTCACGGTCTACTACTTCTACGTGCGCCTGGTGTTCACACTGGCCATGGGAACAACGTCATGGTGAGGTTCACATCGTTACTGACAATGGCATTACCAGTACTAGCTGACATGACACGTCATCCTTACCTGCAAAGTGGTGGGCGTCACTGCGGTGCTGCCCTACTGCCTGATGCTGCCGACATATTACCTACACAATGCCCAAAGTTTTGCGTTCTGCTGCTGTCTGATGCATACAGGTATGGTGCAGTCATCTTTGCCTGCGAAGTGGTTGGCGTCACTGCAGTTCTGCCCTACTGCTTGATGCTTCTGACGTTCTACACAACGTCTGGGGTTGTGTGTACACATGTGCTGTTGTCTGATGCTTACAGGTATGGTGCAGTCATCTTCGCTTGTGAGGTGGTCGGTGTCACTGCGGTCCTGCCCTACTGCCTCATGCTGCTGCGGCGCTGCACCTATGTGGGCTCTGGGGGCCTGCCCCCGGATGATGGGCGCTGGAAGCTGCCTAAGGACAAACGCTTCACAGTGCGAGTGCTGGTACCCTGCTACAAGGTGTGTGCTTGTACCCTGCTACAAGGTGAGTGCTTGTACCCTGCTACAAGGTGTGTGTGTGCTACAAGGGTGTGTTGTACCCTGCTACAAGGTGTTGTTAGCGGTACCCATAACAAAGGTGTTATTGATGCTGGTACCCTGCTACAGATTGTGCGGTACCCTGCTACAAAGAAGGTGGTGCTGGTACCCTGCTACAAAGGTGTGCTGGTACCCTGCTACAAGGTGTGTGCTTGTACCCTGCTACAAGGTGAGTGCTGGTACCCTGCTACAAGGTGTGTGCTTGTACCCTGCTACAAGGTGAGTGCTGGTACCCTGCTACAAGGTGAGTGCTGGTACCCTGCTACAAGGTGAGTGCTGGTACCCTGCTACAAGGTGTGTGCTGGTACCCTGCTACAAGGTGAGTGCTGGTACCCTGCTACAAGGTGAGTGCTTGTACCCTGCTACAAGGTGAGTGCTGGTACCCTGCTACAGCAGGAGTGCTGGTATCACCCTGCTGGTGAGTGCTGGTACCCCTGGTTAAGGTGAGTGCTGGTACCCCGTTATTAAGCAGCGTGTAGTTGGAAAATTCCCGCTGGAAGGTGAGTGCTTGTACCCTGCCATTAAGGTGAGTGCTGGTACCTGCTGGGTGTGCTGGTACCCCGTTATTGCTGGGTGTGCTGGCACCCTGCTGCTGCGTTGGTGTGCTGGAAAATCTCCGCTGCCAAGGTGTGTGCTGGTACCCTGCTACAAGGTGTGTGCTGGTACCCTGCTACAAGGTGAGTGCTTGCGCTGTAATCAAGCCAGCTATCTTCAGCTAACATCAGCCAACTATACACCACCAAACCAACTATCTGTAAGTTGCAAGGTTGATTATTTGTCTTTCTTTGCAAGCGCTAACACATCATCATTAATATACTGGATTGCAGGAGAGCCTGGAGTGCATCAAGGCGACGACTATGGGTGCTGGGCTTGCCGCCAACAAGCGCTAACACATACTCCTGTTGTGCAAGCGCTGACACATCGTGCTTGATAAATTGCGCTGCAGGAGAGCCTGGAGTGTATCAAGGCGACTGTGGGTGCTGCGCTTGCTGCTGAGATGCCGCCCAGCTGCAGCAGAGTGGTCTACCTCTGCGATGACGGCAGAGATGCTGCTAAGAGGGAGTACATCACATCACTGAGTGACGCCGCTGTGTAAGTGCAGATCAACGTGATGTTTGGTGTTGTGCAGACATGTTTCTCCGAATACGGTATGCGGAGTGTTAAAGGTGCGGCAAAGAAGGAGTACATCGCATCACTGAGGACGCCGCTGTGTGAGTGCGCTGCACTGGCAGATCAGCACTGTGTTGGGTGGTGTCATGGTTAGTTGTATGTTGTTGCGGACGGCAGGGATGCAGCTAAGAGGGAGTACATCACATCCCTGGAGGACGCCGCTGTGTGAGTGCAGATCAACGTTGGGTTCGGTGTTGTGCAGACATGGGGTTTTCAAATATACGGTATGCGGGGACGTCAACGATGCGGCAAAGAGGGAGTACATCGCATCCCTGGGTGACGCGGCTGTGTGAGTGCGCTGCACTGGCAGTTCAGCATTGTGTTGAGAGGTGTCATGGTTAGTTGTATGTTGTTGGGGACGCCAAGGATGTGGCTAAGAGGTAAAACATCGCATCCTTGGGTAACTCTGCTGTGTGAGTGCAGATCAACAATGTATCGGGTGTGGTCCAAGGTTCGGTGTGTATTTTTGGGGACGGCAGGGATGCGGCCAAGAGATACATTGCATTCCTGTGGTGCCGCTTCTGTTTCATTGCCTGTACTGTTTATCTGTCTGTTGAGTCTAAGGTTGATCCTGCTGATGTGCTTGAACCTACTTGTGTCACTGACATCTCCTGCTGTGCTGATGTTCTGTTTCTTTTACCTGATTCTTGGCTGCTGCTGCTGCTGCGTCACTGCAGGTATGTGTCTGGCCGCACCAGAACACCAGGGGAGATCAACGGCAAGGTAAGCCAGGCAGCCCTCATGACAGCCAAGTCGCCAATGCCAGCGCTTGCAGACATGCATAGATATCATATCTATGATATTATACCTAACAACAGAGACATACGAGCTCAAGTCTTGTCTTGCAAGCCGCTTGTCGGCACTGCAGCACCAGCCGCATTCTACACAACAGCACTAACAGCCGCAAGCTCTAATACAGCCAGCAGCTGTACAACATGCAGTACTGGTGTTTGAGGTTCGATGCAGCTGTGGCAGTGCCACTCGGGGGCTGGCTTACACAGCCTGCAGGTGCACAGCATGCAGTACATGCGTCCAATGCAGTTGCGGCACTATGAGGCCTGTCAAATACACCTGATCATACAGCTCACACAGCTCTGTTCTGCCGTGATTATCTGTACAAGCATACGCAGAGAGTTGGCGTGAGAACACCATGCAGTACAGGGGTTGCCAACCAGCCGCCACCTGGCCAGCAAGTGGAGCCGTTTTTAAATATGTTGCTCAATGTCTCTCCTGTGCTGCAGGCTGCCAACTTGAACAACTGCCTGAAGAACGTAATCTACGAACATTCTGAAACTAAAGCGTCAGCAGCTGCCACTGCTGTCGCGGAGGCTGCTGGTCCAGAAGTCAACATTCCAGCGCAAGAGCTGGTGGTGGTGTTTGATGCGGACATGGTCTGCAAGCCTGTCTTCTTCAGACATGTGAGTGCAGACAGATGATCCATCAAGCTTTGCTGGTGCTGCTGCTGCTACTTCTGCTGCTGCTGCTTCTGCTGCTGTAATAGGTTTTTGAGGCGCCGCTGCCCACAGTGACATGCAGTGCATTGACACTGCTGCCCTGTGCCGACCCCTCAGGTGTTGACCTGACTACGTAACTGCTGCTGGTGCTGCTGCAGGTGCTTGAGGTGATGTGGGACGAGCATGTTGGGCTGTGCCTCACTCCTCAGGTATTCAGCAATATCCCCTACTACCAATGCTGCTGCTGCCGCTGCTGCTGCTGCTGCTTCTGCTGCTGCTTCTGCTGCTTCTGCTGCTGCTGCTGCTGCTCTGCCCCAGGTGCTTGAGTTGAGTTGATGTGGGACGAGCGTGTAAGGCTGTGCGTAAGCCCTCAGGGCTTCAGCAACATTTGTCAAGCTTTGCTGCTGCTGCTGCTGCTTCTGCTTCTGCAGGTGCTCGAGGTGATGTGGGACGAGCGGGTAGGGCTGTGCCTGACCCCTCAGGCTTTCAGCAAAATCCCACAGGCTGGTGACCTCTGGAACAATATCAACCTGCAGTTCTGGGAGAACATCCTGCCAGGCCTTGATGCTCTGGGGTGAGATTGGGCATGACTTTCACGCAGTTGGTTATATTTTTGTACATATTGGTATTGATTAGCGCAGCATCAGTCATCTCGAATCTGCCAGAGTCTTCCAGGACCAAATGCGCTTGGATGAGCCGATACCAGGTGTTTCAAATGATGTTCGATTTGTTGTGCACTGGCGGGAGAAGTGCGTCTCAGCTTGCAGTTCGGGGAGAACATCCTGCCAGGACTTGATGCTCTGAGATGAGTGGTGAACAGTTTGTCAGGTCTGTTGACCGTCTGTACCGTATCCATTATGCTCGACATCAATCTGCAGTTTGGGGAGAACATCCTGCCAGGCACCGATGTGCTGGTGTGGGTGCTTCGCTGCGCTAGGCATGCCATGCATAGTTTTCACTCACACACTGATGTGCCGGTGTGTATATACTACGCTGCTGCTAGGCGCGCTGTGCTTTTTTGGCAACTTGCATATTCAAAGTGTACACAGCCAGTGTTACGTGATCATCACTACAGCGTAGTCATGTGAACTGTTGTCTACGCTCACACCCGGAACCCTCTATGCATGAGGCAGCGTGCCTGATACGGTGGTTTCCTGCTGATGCTACTGGTGCTGCTGCTGCTGCTCTCTTCTGCTGCGGCGTTGCCTCTCTGCTGCAGGTATGTTGGCTGCACCGGCACCAACTTCTGCATCAGGGGACAGTGCCTGGCCCAGGTGAGCGGCAGAAGCCGGCAGCAGCAGCAGCAGCAGCGAGACCAGCTATGCTAACTTTTATCCAGAGTTCCAACAGGAGTTCCAACAGGAGCACTGCTTGGCAATCATCAACACATGCAGACCAACAGCACATGTTGCCCCTTGATGTATGCAAGTGGGCTGGGCCCCTGACTGGACCATCACGCAATGCTATCCATGGTCGCTGGACCACAACCCCCTGCTGCTGCTGCTGTTTCTGTTATGTGTGTGCTTTCATCAACCGTGCAGGTGGGCTGGTTCCCTGAGTGGACCATCACGGAGGACTATGCTCTGTCGCTGCTGCTCAAGGCAGCAGGCGTGCACGGGCGCTACCTGCCCCTCTACCTGGCGGTGAGTTGTAAAGCTGCTGTTGGCTGCACAATGCACAATGATATTGTGCCTGGTTATAGCAAAGCTGTAATTCAATAATAGTGCAGCAGCGTGCATGGGCGCTACCTGCCTCTCTTCCTGGCGGTGAGTTGTACAGCTGCCATTGCATGCATGATGAATGTTCGCCTGGTTGCAGCAATGCTGCACCTGAGCTGTTCTTGTAGGATGACAAAGCATTTCAACAAGTGCACGCAGCGCTGCGTCCTGCTGTCCCACTCGTCATCATCATCTGCTGCTGCTGTACAGGGCCCGAAGAAGTGAGCACAGTGCTGCAGCAGCGCAGCTGCTGTCTCATGCCTGCCTGTTCATCCACTCACCTGCCGCTTCTGCTGCTGCTGCTGCCGCAGGAGGGTGAAGCACCGGAGGAAGTGCGGGCTGTGCTGCAGCAGCGCAGCCGCTGGGCCAAGGGCCACTTCCAGGTGTTCTTCAGCAGGCACTGCCCGCTGGTGCACCCCAAGCTCAACATGCTGCAGCGGGTGCTCTACACAAATGGTACGGCTGCATGCATTGATAGTTGTCAGTGTGATGCAACAAGTGCAACACTGCTGTCAAAATTGCAACATGTAGATTGAAGTGATTTATTCAGCAGGCACTGCCCGCTGGTCCACCCCAAGCTGAACAATTGTTTGCTTGTGCGGCGCGATCCTGGGTTTGTGGACGGAGTACTGGCTGGTGCTGACAGCACTACTTCTGCTGAGGACTCTGAACTCTCAGAGTTAGTTGAAGTGTCCAGTAGATTGGTGTTTCTTTTCTGATCGTTTTGGACCCCATGAGCCTTGTTTGGCTCCTTTGCCGGTGGGCCAGCGGCCCTACTTTGGTAATGGTAATGGTAATGAACATGCTGCAGCGGGTGCTCTACACAAACGGTGTGGAATTGTGTTTGGAATCTTTGCTGGTTGCATTGAAAGCTGTTGTCAGTGTGATGCACGCAGTACGACACTGTTTTTATGGTTGCAACTGGTCAAGTGCTGTGGTATTATTATTCCAGGCACAGCCCGCTAGTGCACCCCAAGCTGGACATGCTGCAGGGGGTGCTCTACACAAATCGTGCAGAACCGCGTTTTTGTGTTGGTTGTTGTTGGTGTGCCATCGCCAACGCCAACGGTTGGTGTGAGAAGAATCTAGAGCAGGAGTCTGTTTCAGGTGTTCTTTGGCCCGCACTGCTTGCTGTTCAACCGCAAGCTGAACATGCTGCAGCGGGTGCCCTACACAAACGGTGCCAAATAGTGTTTGTGTCAATTGTGTTGCATCAGCAGGCACTGCTTGCTTTTGCGGCACCTTCTGTTTAGGCTGTCTCACAAGATGCACCTGTTTTCGCTGTACGGGCGGACATTAACTGCGCAACGTGGAGTCACCCGACAGTCCATGAGTACGGCAAACAAGCCCCCAACCGTGCAGGCACATGGGTGTACGCAGCAACCACCATCACTACCTTTGCCTACATCCTCGTTTCCCTGTGTCACTTTCATTGCGCACTGCTGATCTTTGCGCACCGTCATCCCATGCTGTACGTGCAGGCACTTGGGCGTACGCAGCAACCATCATCACTACCTTCGCCTACATCCTCGTTTCCCTGTGTCACTTTCATTGCGCACTGCTGATCTTTGCACACCGTCATCCCATGCTGTACGTGCAGGCACTTGGGCGTACGCAGCAACCATCATCACTACCTTCGCCTACATCCTCGTTTCCCTGTGTCACTGTCATTGCGCACTGCCGATCTTTGCGCACCGTCATCCCATGCTGCACTTGCAGGCACATGGGCGTATGTGGCGACCACTATCACCACCTTTGCCTACACCCTGGTGCCTTTTGTGAGCCTGGTGTGGGGAGTACACCCAGTGGCCCTCAGCAGCCACTTCACACTGGCCGCAACGCTGTACTTTGCAGCTGGTGCTGCTGTAAACTTCCATGCGAAGAGTTTCCGGCATGCGCAAGGCATGTGCCACAGCCAGTGGCTGTCGCTGGTGTCCAACCACCTGCTGGCGTTCACCTACGCAAAGGCGGCGTTCAATGTGCTCATGTGAGTAAGGGTTGGTTGGGTGCTACAGCAGATGATCTTGGCTTTTGTTGTGGTGATTGCTTTGCTGAGGTTGTTTCATATACAAGATATGCCAGTGAGTGCTATGCTGTGATAAAAATCCATGCGAAGCGTTTGCGGCATGCGCAGGGCATGTGGCTGTCTACTAACCGAGATCACCTGCTGGCGTCCACCTACGCAAAGACAGCACAAATCGGCTGCATGCATTCAGCAAAAGTGTGCTTGGCACATTTCTTTTGTTTCCAGAAGGTTGTGCTGCCTCATTTTTGCCGCAATGCAGGTCGAGCTTGAAGTTCAAGGAGAAAGGCGGCTTCAAAGCAACCGACAAAAAGGCGGGAACCCCAGCAGCCACATCGGCCCTGGCAGCTCTTGGAGGCCTGCTGATGGCTACTGTTCACTCTGTGTCACACTTTTCGGTGACCATGGGCCACAGAGTGAACGCGATCAGGATGTCTGACCGTCAGGCGCTTGCGGCTGCTGCAGCTGCCGCAGCAGCTGAGGCAGGAGGTGGTGAAGCAGCAGCAGCAACAGCGACAGCTGACACCACGCCATATGTCACAGCAAGCAGTGCGTTTGCAACTTCGGTGACAGAGCATGATTGTAAGCAGGATGAGTTGGGACGTGCACAGCAGCGCAGTGCAGTGAGGGGATCCGCAGGCCTTCCGACGCCTATAGCAGAGGCAGTTGAGCAGGCAACTGAACCTGCACAAGGTGGTGTTACAACTGCCTTGACAGCTTGTGCAGCAGAAGCTGGTACTAGTGCAGTTCCGGCCAGTCAACAGTCAGCGGTAACAGACACGCTTGAAGCTGCCAGTGCTCGTGCCAGTCAGCGTGCTGCAGCAGCAGCAGCTGCTGCTGCAAGCTCAACACAGAACATGCCAGCACAGCAGCAGCAGCAGCAGGCCATCACAGCTAAGCACGCCAATGCCGGCTGCTGGCCATTTGGATCTTCCGCAAACCCAACCCCAGGCAGCAAGGCAACCCAAAAACAGCCAAAGCAAGACATCAGTAGGCGCTGCGACTGGCTGCGCAGCAACATCGAGGGTTTAGGCTGGCGCCTAGACCCTTGGGTGCTGCTGGTCAGCTTGGGCATAAGCGTTGTGGCGGTTGCAGCAGGAGCATGGCAGATTGCGCAGCAGCGGGAGCGGTTTGATCTGCGTAGCTCGGCCAGCGTCACAGAGGTGAGGCTGGCAAGCTGCTTGCTGCTGTGTTTATGTGTTTGGTTGGTGCCTTGGGCAACTGGTTGGTGTGGTGTATTAGTGCTGACAACAAGAGCATGGCAGATTGCGCAGCAGCGGCAGCGATTGATCTGCGCAGCGCGACCAGCGCCACACAGGTGAGGCCGCAAGCTGTAGCTGCTGGTGTTGCTGTTAAATCACCTACGTATTTTTGAATACTTGCTGAAGGTGGACAGGTGATGCTGGTTGAATGCGTGGATTTTCTTGCCTGCAGGTATTTTTGCATGGGTTTATGGGGAAGTTCATGCTGCTGGCCATGGCACTAATGCTAGATCACTACACGTGTCTCTCTTACTGATGATTATCAGTTGATGCTGCTTGATTGACAATCAATCACACAATGTGTGGCCATTGTCTTGCTTGCAGGTCTTCTTACATGAGTTCATGGACGAGTTCATGCTGCTGGCGGTCCTGTTGAAGCACAACATGTGCCAAATCCCTAACTTCACGGTGTTTGCTTGCGCGGTTGTTGTCTTGCTTGCAGGCCTTCTCACATGGGTTCATGCTGCTGGCACTCCTGTTGAATCACCCACACATGCGCATTCCACCAATCCATGGTGTGTGGTGGTTGTCTTGCTTGCAGGTCTTCTCCCACGGTTTCATGATGAGGTCATGCTGCTGGCGCTCTGGCGCTCCACACATGCCCATCCCTCAACATGACTTTGCCTGCTTGCGTGCTCATATCCTTGCTTGCAGGTCTTCTCACATGGGTTCATGGACGAGTTCATGCTGCTGGCGCTGCTGCTGGCAGGCATCAATGCCATTCCACCCCTGCTGTTCTTCATCTACTGCTGCACCAAGGGCAAGCTGCTGCGCGTGGCAGTCTATGTGGGACAGGCAGTGAACGTAGCCCTGTTTGTAGGTGAGAAATAAACATTGATGTTGAGGTGTCGCAAGCACTATCAAACACTGGGCAGTACAGGACAGGGATCGATGCGGGCAGTTGTGCTGTGCTTGTCGCTTTTCTAGCGCGGTCACTTACCTCAATAATTTTGCTGATCCAACGGCCCAGCAAACAATCTCTCACAGTTGACGGTCGTTTCATTGCTTGCTGCTGCAACTGCTGCAGGTGCTCTATTGGTTTTGTGGCTGTTAACACCACGCAGCCACAACCTTACGCAAGCCCTGCAGCTATCAAGCATCTTCCTGCAAGCACAGCGCAGCACGCCATACGCCTTATCAACGATCAACATTGGCCTGGTGCTGCCGTCCGCCAATGCAAGCATGGCTGCGTTCAATGGCAGTGGTGGCCACATCCCGTCTGTGGCATCCACACAGTCCTGGATGCAGCAGGCGTTTGAAAACTACCCGTGGCTTGTGAATGCGACAGGCAACCCAGCAGATCTGGTACACGGAGGTTACTATATGGGGGTGGATTACGTGAAACATACATTCCCACTCGCAACTAGTATGTCAATGCTGGCGTGGTCTCTGTTGCGGTTCAGGCCAGCGTTTGAGCAGGTATGTGACACTTGAGCACGCACCATGATCAAGTGTTGCAGCTTGCAGAAGTCCCTAGCTGCTCATCATGGTAGCATTAGCATCAACATCAGCTCCTGCACTACCTACCTAGTCAGCTACGCTCTAGCAACAGCAACAACAGCCGAAGTGGACATGACTTGGCAACACAAGTGCAGCAACAGCCGCTCAACGAGAAGCAGCAGCAACAGCAGAAGCAGCAGGCTCTGGCTGCAGCAACAGCAACACCAGGATTGCACGGCATCCCTAAGAGCGCGCAGCATACTACCATATGATTTGCACTGACCCGCAAATGCATGCAGGTAGCAAACAGTATGCATCTAGGCACACACGCGTAACTCCATTGCCATCGTGTCACATCTGCCTGAGTGAGCATTGATTATGCTCACCTCTCATCGTGTATGCCTGAATGCATTTGCTACATACGCAGGCTGGCGTGCTGTCCCAACTGCTTGTTAGCCTTCAAGTAGGGGCTCAGTACTTGACGGACTGCCGCACTGCCCCAGGCTCCTATGTGGCCAGGGTGAGGTGGCACGCTGCAAGTTGTTGGACTCCATTCACTTGACAAGCAGCCCGTCAAATTTATATGTTTAACCACCATGTTGGCCTTCATGCTGCATGTTGCAAGTTGTCGAGCTTGGCTTGCCGCCGTGCAGTGCCTGTGCGCGCCCAATTTTGACAAGACATGTTTTTGTGCATGCAGATTGGCAACCCAGCAGACTACTTGGTGAATGCCACGACTGGCACCGGCTTCTGGGGCCCTCCCTGGGATATGCCATCTAATAGGCAAGCGATAATCATCAATGCATCGGCATCTACAACTTCACTAGGATCTCAAGGAGCCGGAGCAGATGTCCTGGCAGCTGCAACAGCTGCACTTGCCGCAACCCACATGGTTATGCAGGACGCCAAGCCAGGCTTTGCTGCCGCTGCGCTCTTGACGGCCAAAAACCTGTACCAAGAGGCGGTAGCCATGCAGCCACAAGCGAATGTCACGTTCATGGCGCTGCTGCCGGAAGGCCATCAAAGGCCTATTGATGAGGGTAGTGCCCTGCTTGGTGTGCAAGACTTTGGCAGCACGAGTGTGCTGGATGACATGGCATATGCGGCTGCTTGGCTAGGCAAGGCTACAGGTGCGGCGTGCTGGTGTATCACTTGAGCATTGCAAGTTGCTTATGTAATAGATGCATGTTCATTGGTGTAGGGGTATAGGCCATGGTGACCTGGACATAGTCTGGCACCTTGTCCTTACTGTGTGTGGCCTCTCTTGGTTTCAAGCCTCTTGCCGTGTTGCACATGCTGATAAGCCTCGCGCGGGCTTACCTCATGGACATCCCTGGGACTCACCCACATGTGTTACGGTGTACTCTATTTGTGTGGCAGGCAATCCAACATACTACAGTGCAGCACATGCATACTTGGCTCAACACTGGCAACAAGAGGCCGCCTGGCAATCGCCATCGTACTACTGGCCATCACATGACAACATGGCGTGGCCATGCGCAGTCTTGCTTGTGACGGAAGCATACCAAGTGGACGCAGCAGCGTCTGGCCAGCACAAGAAGGCTTTAACGTGGATGTGGGAGGGATGGTTGAAGGGAAAGGTAAGTTGATTGGTGGCAAAGGCAGAAAGTCTTCACAACACCGCTTTGCATGCTGCTTGCGTCACTATCGCCTTGCTCACCATGCATTTACCACTCAACTCATCAAGTGTCAGAAAGTTGGCATCTGTAAACATGTCTAGCGTTGAAAGTTCAACGCACGGTATTACCTTTGTGTGCACACAGAACAAGTACACAAGCGTCACCCGCACAACCTCCAATGGGCTACCATGGGTAGACCGGCAACCTTTGCCGACTGCTGCCATGACAAGCCTGCTTGGTATGATCTGGAGTACAGAAGACGGCACAATGGCCCTTGCTGCCAAGCACCGGTTGCGGTGCTTTGCCCTGGACCAGGTGGGTTGATCGTGCTCTGCAAGCATATATTACCTAGCCATGATGTTCCATGTTGATGTATGTTCAACAAGTTGGCCACGTCAGATGATCTGTGACATCCCCCCATCCTCCTGCGCACTAGCAAAGTGGCAAGTCGTTGAGTGACATAACTCAACCTTTTGGGCTTTTCTGTGCAGGTTGCATACATTCTTGGCCGAGCACGTCTTAGTCAGAGCTACCTCATCGGCTATGGATCTCGGCACCCCACGCATCCTCACCAACGCATGGCAAGCTGTCTAGCAGCGGGCCAAGATGTGACTGCTGCGGCAAGCTGCCAACTGGCTGCATTTGAGGGTCCACGATTGGCAGGTGGGAGTGCAGACCTCATCAGCAATATGCATAACATGCTTGTCTGCATGGAGACCCCCCTTCTGCATCTGATGCAAGCAATCTCACATTATCTTTTAGCTTATCCAGGGTTTGAATGTTTGCATGCGCAGAGACAAGCTGCGTTACACCACGTCCATGTACACGGCGCACCATGCACTGCCTGGCATGCATGTAGCACCCAATGCGTGCCATACATCTTGCGACACACTGCACATGCCGTTACCACAAATGCAATTCACAACTATTGTGAGAGAGTAGTTACATGTGGGTCCAGTCACCATCTTAGATGGTATGAGCCACCCCAAATGAGCACAGAGTCAACACGTGACAAAAGGAGATGAGCGCTCGATGCAACACATTGACGCCATCAGATGAGCACAAGTTCTCTCCAGGATAAGCAAGCAATTATATCTGCGGTGTGTCAGAGACACACCCCACTCAGCCAGCAGCTTGTGCTGAAGAAGCACACCAACCGAGAGCATGTTGTCAAGATCTCACAATCAGAAGCAAGAACAATGGCGACTAATGCGGCATAAGGCGGCAACAAACCAGATCTGTGGCACAAATGCATATGAAATTTGTCAGGAAATATTTGTCGCTCGGGGAGATAGTTATGTAAGTTACATCATGTTAGTTGCCACTGCGTTATCATTTTAGTCGACGTCTGCCTCCTCTCCTATAACTCTCTCTCTCCACCGACGTCATCATCACTCTTGGCCAGGAGCCAAGGTCTTCAGTCTTCATTCTTGGACCTGCGTACGTTGACGTCGGTAGACTGCTGATGGCCCGGTCTTGACCTGTAATTTAGATTCAACATACCAATGACTGCAAGGTAAATTGGTCAACTGCTGACCATTGCGTAGCGCTGGGACTGACCAGGCGCTGGGTGGCCGCATAACGTGGGCCACCGCGGCCACCCTGGTGGGCCATGGCCTGTCGACGGCCACCGCCCGCCGCCCTATTGCCGCCCTAGCAAGTCCCTGGGGCCCGCCGCCCTGCTGCCATGCAAGGTGATTCCTAAGTCATCACCCGCCACCCATGAAGGTACACTTGCAGTCCTAGATGGTCCCCGTTGGTGGTACCAATAAGTGGTGATAATTATCACCGCCAAGTCAACCCCCATGACTTCAAGTACAGCAGATACTATACCATCACCATCAAACCACCCATGCTCCCCAAGCCACACACACACCTCAAGTGCCCAGCATGCTTTGCAGTGTTGCCAAAACTTTGCCCAGTGTTTGTGGACATGTACTTACGCACTGCATCTGTCTTCCAAAGTGCTGTCATGTTGCTGCCGCATGCTGCACCATGGACGTGATGCGTTCCGCATACGCCGGGCAGCGACTAAAGGCGGGGGGTGGGGTGGGGGGGTTGAGCGCAGAGCTTACAAAGTTGCTGACAACGGAGAAGCGGTGACTTGCTTGCACAGGCCATCGGCCTGTATATCCCCGAGAAGTCTGTTATGTGCCTTTGCACATAACAGACACATCAAATCCTGGCAGCTGCCAGGATTGTGATTCAACAATATGTAGATGCCAAGCGACAACCACGCTTTCACTACAGCCCTGTGGGGACAGGGCTTAGGTGAAAGCTGCATCTACTTCTGTATATTCTACAGGTTTTTTTGAAACACATGTCGTCAGGCAACTGCAAGCAGTGCACAGTGCTTGAGAGTACAAAAAAGGACTCAAAGAAAGCAAACAAAATGACTCAAACAAACATGACTCAAACAGTGTGGCTGACACTGTGCTTCTGCAGGTGCATTGGTGGCTGGCCCAGGAGCAGATGATGTGTATGTTGACGCAGCAGACCGCCCCCAGTACACAAGCATTGGCGTACACCACAACATCCCACTGATTGGCACCCTTGGGGGCTTACTTCATCACGGAGTGAGCGCTGGCCAGTGTGCGGCGGGCCAAGGCATGTTCCAGCTCATGCAAGACAGCAGCTTGCCTTGATCCATTTGCAATCAAAAGAGTCAAGCATGGCAATGGCAATGGGTTGTTGGCGGATATGTATCTGTTGAGCGACTTGCATTGCGACGTGTTTTCATCCAGCAATTATCAGGTACTCTACTAAAAACCCATTTCAACTACGTATTTACGCCATGTTCTGACACAACATGTGTGTTGCATTGTTGCAATAGTAGCTTGAAGGTCACGATTGTCTCTTTGAGTCAAAATGATACGAGTACGATATACTAGTGTGATAGACTCAATACTGCTACTTGCAAAACATATGCATTTGCAGGCACGTTTCATACATGAATAAGTACTTGATTTGACAGAGGCTGTCTACGTTGTGGCACGTCGGCGACCACCACAATAAAGCATGGCACACATAGCATGCGCAACCGTTTGCATTTTCAACTTGGTGAACATAATGTTATCACTTGCATGCTGGGCTTGTACCACCAGGCATGCGCGATTGGATGCATTGTGTTCTGCTGCATTCATGAAGTTCAGCGCATGGTTGGGTCAAGTCACTCAATCATGTGTGGCAGTTGACCACGGGCATAGGCAAATGGCTTTCAGCAAATCCATAATAGTCTTGTGTGTAGTTGGTGGTTGGAGCCATTTGCACACTTGCGTGTGCCAAAGATAAACATCAGGACCACAAGCACACGCAGGTTCTTGCATACACACCGGCGTTTGTAGACAAATTGTGGGCGAGCATGACGTTGTTGTGTGGCCCTGATATAGTGATGGGTGGTTGGTGTTTTACAGATGGAACAGAAGTATGCACCGTTGATGCGCTGAATGCCACCTGTCAACACATCCGATGAGATTCAATTCATGCGAAAGTGATATTGGCTGGGACGTGAAGCCTACAGGCCGCGTAGCTCTTGTCCACACACGTCCTCTTTACCCCCAAACATTGCCTAGCTGACGAAGCCACTCAAACAATTGCTGGTTGTTGGTTTGAGCTTGGGGCAAGGTATTGCTAAGGCGATTCACTGCATACGTGTGTTCGGCGACCTGCACAATAAATCAATCAATACTATAAGTGACTGTTTGCCGCGATACTCTTTTTCACAACCTTGTTTGCATGTGTTGCCATCTACTATGCACTTTCCAAGGGGACACCCACATCATGCGTTGTCACTGTGTCACACACGGCTGTGGCAACCGCATTACCAGGACATCATGCCCTTGATCTACCATAGGCCACAAGACGTCCGCGGGATGGCATGTAAGTTTGCTTTACGTTATGGTCAATTGGATGCAATGCCAGAAGAGGTGCCCATTGCCCTCTACGTCCATGCATGTACATGAATCCCACGCTGAATAACACGTGCGCTTGACAAGAGAATAAGGTGTGGAGAGTATACCCGAGTTTCACTACATACTTCGTTAACTTGTGAATGACATGATGTTCTTGTTATGCTGTGCTTGTGCATCACGTCTCATCACTGAGTGAACTCAACATCAACAAAAAGCAACGCAACGTGTGCTTGCATGTCACTCCGTACTGAGCCGGATTACATGCATGACCAGTTTGTGTTATAAAAGGGCTCGTTGACCTCAACTGCTGTATCCGCCTGCATATCACTGTCTTTGCCTTGCCACACAACCTAGCACACGTAAACTTCAAGAATATAGGTAAAAGCGAACGCAGCGACACCCGGGCGCGATCAGTTGAGTGCACCAACACTTGCGCATGTTCAATCATTGCACGTGTACGAAGCACGCGAATCCGCACGCATGCAATCTCATGTAAGCTAGCACGCGCACATACGTATGCACACGGCGAAGCACACACAACCTTCAAATATATGCCATAATGCTTCGGAAGCACAAGCTTGCCAGCGACACACACGCACGTGATCAGCTCAGCACGCCATGACATGCACACGTTCAGGAAACACGCCTGCACGACTCGTACGTGGCACGCGGACGCAATCGCGTGCCGTCTTAGGCGAGCGAGCACGGGCACACGCATACACCTAGCCCATCACCCGCCATTTCAAGGCGCGATAGACAGCGCTCGCGTGCGCATTGGAACGCACACGCATGCCCAATGACACAAGTGTAGGCAAAGCCATGTGTCAGTTCAGCGTGCCAACACATGCAATTGCTCAAGCACCACGCGTGCATGAACACGCGGATGCGCACGCATGCGTCTCACGCAAGCGAGCACGTGCACACGCATACGCACCTAGCCCAGCACCCGCAATCTCAAGGCGTCATAGACAAAGAGCGTTTGGGCATTGGAACACACACGTGCGCCCATCAGCACACGTGTGGGCAAAACCGAGTGTCAATTCAGCGCGCCAACACATGCAATTGCTCATCCACCACGCGTGCATGAACACGCACATGCGCACGCATGCCTTCCTAAACCGCCTGGCAGGCGAGCACATGCACATGCATATGCACCTAGCCCATGACCCGCCATCTCAGGGCGTCTTAGACAGCGCGAGCGTGCGAATTGGAACGCACACGCGTGCCCAATGACACAAGCGTGGGCAAAACCGAGAGTCAGTTCAGCGCGCCAACACATGCAATTGCTCAAGCACCACGCGTGCATGAACATGCGGATGCGCACGCATGCGTCTCACGTATGCTGCGTTTGATGAACCACCTTGACCAAGCTGCAATAGCTAGATTAGTCCACTTAATTGGTTTGAGACATCAAGAGCCGCTGTGCAATTTGATAAGGGTGGACTTTCAAAATGAGCTGTGGTAGTGCTTGAAAGTCTCTTTTAGTGAGTTCTGCTCTAGGTTGCTTTGTGCCCAATGAGCCTGCCATTGGCTCCCTGAACGGGTGTGTTTCCTTCATGTTACATCCAAGTCTGTATAGTAGTTACACATCGTGCTATTGTGTGCCACAGCACCGTAGTACGGGATCTGCAAGGAAAAATATGTAGTATACCATGCCACCATGTAACAAGCTGGTGCGTTCAAGGGACCGGTATAAAGCATCCATAACGAGCAGCCAGTCACACTTGCGTAAGTGCCGAAGTCTTAGGGTTGGTGTCAATATTGTTCTGGTGTACACACGTTGAGCCAGCCATACTTGGTGCCCAAAGTTTGAGCAAGTTTGCCACAGGTGTGGTTTTTCTTGCCCGGCGACACATCTCAAACCAAAGTCACTTGTACAAATCTATGCGTGTCTTGCACAATGGTCTAAGGCCGAGGAATCCGGTATTCGAGCAATGTGAGAATCTCTTCTGGATACATGAGATAAAGCACAATCTGGTCACACATGCTCATTGCTCATTGTAACGGGGACATGATGGGTAAGTAACATACACCATACCATGGCAGTGGCAGTGGCAATGACATGCGTACGCCTGATGTGGGGAACATGGCATAAAATTGTGTGACACATTCCATCTTGGCGTACTCCAAAACGGGCCCAAGAGGAGTGCATCCACAGACACTCACTATCCATTGACACTGACGCCACATGTCACTCACTATCACACACCCTGCCCAACACTTGAAGCAATGCTGGCGTTAACACAGTGGGCATGTTGTTGAGAAGCAGCTGCCCCGAGTCTGCATTCCAACAATCATCATTACTCCAAGCTTGCACATATTGGCAACACACATCCCATGAGCCTTTGCCACTGCATTGACTCATGCCCACAAAGCTCTGCATGCATTGGTACGCACCCACAACACAATTGACATATTCACCAAGCGAATCACTCCCACCAATGGTGTGCTGGCTTTTGGCAGTGAACAACTCTAGCGCTCTGCTTACAGCGCCATGACTTGCTTGACCACCTCGGCCCAACACCTTATGCATATGCATATTGCTCATAGCATCTTTGCCTCCATCCGGCTCGACTATACTCAAGCTCTGCCTTGACTGAAAGTTGACTCCGCTCATGCTGCCTTCGAGCGGACCCTGGCTAGCTTGCACATGCTCAGGTACATCACCTAGTCTCTTGATACTACCATCTTCTGCAGCCATGCTATCAGGAGTCAACATGATGGTAGCAAATGGCACCAAATCCGCAGCATCTGGTCCTACGCCGGTGCTTGGATTGATGTACACACGAGACAGTGTCATGAGAGGGCGGTTCAAGGGCACTTGCGCACTCCCATTGCCGGATATGACCTTGCAAGGTATATCAACACCTGCAATTCAGTAACAAAGCAATTCAGTAACAAAGTACCATGTGGCAACGCCGTCAATGAGTCATTGCAGTGCAGCTCATCATGGTGCATGGTGGTTGGAACAGTGTTGCTTGCAAGAGCAGTAGTATGCCCTTTTTTGCGGCCACAAAACGTGATACTGCTTGCCAACATCCTACCAACTTTGGCTGATGTCAGATTTGACACAAAGTGCCAACATGATCTCTTCAACGTCTACTAAAGGTTGCGGTACTATTGGTAATCAAACATCAGCGCGTACCTGAGCAGTTTCTGCTGAACGCCACCACAAACAAGTTGGCTCGTGGATGAGCATCTTCTGTGTCTGAATCCTTGGACTCCAGAATCTTCCTTGCTGGCACAGCGTGGCGGAGTTCCTCGTCATCATACGCCAACAAGCCTGTTTGTGACAGTGGATCTGTTATGGCTACATTCATGTAGCTTGCAATGCCTGCATTGGCATCCAAACACGACATGACACAGAGCATGTTTTGCAAACATCGTCAGTGTTGCAAGCATATCAACAATGAGTGGAAGTCAACTCAACGTACACCATGCAGATGACTGTGTTCAGCGCAATGATCAAGAAAATGGCAGAACATGCCATCATGCCAATGCAGATAAGAGACCCGCAATGCCAACTGACTTGCAAGTCAAGAGCATCACACATATGTGCTTTGTGTGCTTATTTACTGAATGTGGCACATGGTGTAATCAACCGTTGAACAGCGGTTGCTGCTCACCCTCAGCAACATAATTCACGCCTGCCACTAGCAACATCTCCCTTGGCTTGTTGAGGGTGACCATCGGCAGCGCTGAGAGGTAGGTGGCATCACGGTTGTCACCTGCAAATGGAAACACACGCATCATGTAACTGGAACCACGCACATTGTGTGCATGTGACCGCAGCTGTACGTTTACGTGATAGCTTGCCGGCCAATGGTTGTTGAACAACGAAATGGGATGCATATGTTGTGACTGTAACAATGGTGGTTACCACACAGAGGCTGGCAGTTAAACATCGTGGTGATGATCTTGTACTACAAGAAGTGCAGTGCAGCCCATGCGCAAGCGAAGCAATGAACTTGATTAGCATGGGCTGTTGACATAACATTGTACATCTGCTGTGGAGCATGTGGTGACTTTTGTGTTCTCACCGTTGCACCAGTCAAGCCGGCGCTGCAAGCAATCCAGACCCCAGTCCACCCCAAGGATCTGAAGGGGAGCAGCACTGCAGACATCGAGCCAAACACAGATGTGAACTTCTAGAAGTCAAAGTAGGGTGTGAATAGGTACAGCACAGGCATGAATGTTGAATGCCGGCCAACACGGCATTGCTGCCAGCGAGCGCTCAGCATTGCAGAGTCAATCACGGCATCGCTGTACTGCTGCAATAACGCATGCATTGTGCTGCATTACCGCCATTGCAGTTGTGAGCGGCAGCTGTCATCGGTTGAGTTTGTTAGCAATCCTCAACCGCAAACGTTTAGGGTATAGCTGCTATGACTGCCCCACCTGCCCAGGCCATGTGACACGTCGTAGGCAGTGCCATACAACTGGTCCAGGGCATCAACAAGGCTGTCAAGACTTTGCTGCTGCTGTGCGTAAGACGAGCGATGCCTCATCAAACTTTGCTTGTCTGTGTCCTGAGCCTGCGCTACATCGCTGCCTGCTGTTGCTGCAGTGCTGCTTGCTGCGGGCGTTGCTTTCATGGATGGTCCATCGTTGATGGTAGCTGCGCTAGCAGGAGCAGCTGCATTCAATGCTGGGCCAGCACGTGCGCCTGCTAGCCGCCGCCCAAGTGCCCGCACCGTATTGCTGTCCTGCTGAGGGGGTGCCCCTGTCTTAGGACCTAATACAGCTGGCTCTTGTTGGTGATTGGCAGCGCTGCTGAGCCTCCTCCTGCCAGGGCAGCCGTCGCTGGCAGTGCCTGCACCGCTGCTTCTGCTGATAACGTCTGGCAGAGGGAACTGCAGTGCGGCTGAGCTGTTTGAACTCTGCTCGGCATTCCGACCTGTGGGCAAAGAAGCTACTGCCAATTCACGAACGTCGCCCGTACTTGCTGTGCGTTCTGTCTGGCCTTTAGAGCTGCTGACTACAGCAGCATTACGCGTCAAGCTGCCTAAGTCCTGGAGGGGCGTCAATCGCCAGGCTGCTAGATGTGGCTGTTCTATGTATGCCCTGAACGCTGCCGGCCCCTGCTCCCCTGACGGTGCTATGTTACGCACGAGCAGCGCGTAGTAGCTGCTAGTGGGATCTAGTCCAATGTTATTGGAGAAGTGTGGCCCTGGCACTGGCAGCACATTGATGAAGTGCTGATCCGACGTGAATGGGTCTAGCTGAGGTGAGCTGACGCCAGCTGAAGTGCTTGTGCTGTTGTTCTGCTGGGGCTGCAGCAGCTGCTGCTGAGTTGCAGCAACTGCGGATGCAATCTGCTTCTTGATTGCTGCAGCAGCAGTGTCCACAGCTAGGGAATTGGCGCCGAGCAACACCACCGTGAACGAGGAGAAAGAACTGCTGGCCTTTGGGCTGTCAAGGTGATTGCTGCCTACGGCTCGTAGAGTATCGATGGCGGCGCTGACACTGCCCCTGCTGCTAACACTGCTGCTGTTGCTGCTGCTGATAACAGATGTCTCCTCCGTTAGTGCACCTGTGCTGTTGATCCTGCCTGCAACTTCAAAACTCCTTCCGCTGCTGCTGCTGCTGTTGTCTTTCTTCGCACCGTCACCTACTGCTGCTCCAGATGGATTCGGATTTCCTGCTGTTGGGCGCGACCAAACAGAGGCTGTGTCACCCATAGACGCAAACACCTCCAACCAATCCTGCTCCTCTGCATTGTAAACACTGTACAGGTACCCAGTCGCCCCAAAGTACCTGCAACACAGCAGCGAGGGCAGCATGTTGGTTGTCATTGTTACACTGTGCTAATGGATGCGAGTAGCTCCAGCCAATCCTGCTCAACTGCGCCGTATACACTATACAAGTAGCCGGTTGCTCCAAAGTACCTGCAACACAGCAGTGGCTGCAGCATTTGTATTTGATGGAGGCGAACGATTCCAAGCAATGCAAGAAAGAGAAGAAGAAGAGACAGAGTACACAAGAAAGAGAAGATAAAGAAAGAGAAAAAAGACAAGAAAAAAAGAAAAGAAAGAGAAGAACAAGAAAAGGAAAGCATGATCTTGTCTTGAAGAAATAAAAAAGCGAAGATAAAAGAAAGAGAAAAAATAAAAAAAGAGAGAAGAAAATAGAAAGGAAAGAGAAGAAAAACGATAGAGAAGAAAAAAGAAAGAGAAGAACAGTGAAAGAGAGGAGATAGAAAAGAAAGGAAATAGAAAAGAAAGGAAAGAGAAGAAAACGAAAGAGAAGGCAAAAAAAGAGAAGACAAAAAAAGAGAAGAAAAGAAAGGAAGAAAAAAGAAAGAGAAGACAAAAAAGAGAAGAAAAAGTAAGAAAAGAACATGGTGCCTGACCCTCTCGCCGATTCTTTCGAGGTAGTGTTTTGGTTTGCTTGTTCGGTAGGTTGGCTGGTTTTAGTAAAACAAAGCAATCCTGCTCCTGTGCCTTGCAAACTTTGCAAACTTTGCAAGGCACATTGAATGTACATTGAATGTGCAGGTACCCTGTCGCTCCAAACTGTGGACAGGTAGCACCTGCAACACAGCCAGCAGAGCTGCACGCCGTGGCAGTGCCACACTGGCAAGGCACGTGGTGCCAGTGAAGCCCAACTTTAGGCTGAACATACATGGCCTATGGTAAGTTACCTGCTCGCCTCAACAGGTGGTATGCACCCAGCCAGCACCACCACTTCATCCTGCTGCAGCTGCCACGTTGGCGCCATCCTCTGCCCGTACCCTCCATCAAGATTCCCCTTCACATACTTTGGAGTACCTGCATGCTCAACCTTCTGCAGCAGATCCTCCTCTGGCGACAGCGGCAGTACGGTTAGGCCGTATGCTGCTGTTGGATTGGTGAAGGAGCATGACGACTGGCAGTTGGCTTTGGAGCCTTGCGTGGGGCCTCCGGCTGTGCCCCAATCAATGTAACCGCGCTGAGCTGTGAACTGCAGGTCGGACGAACTACTGCCCCCAGTGCTGCTGCTGCTGCTGTCTGTGGTACTGGTGGTGGGTTTGCTGCTACCAGTGGGAGATGGAACCATGCTGTCGATGGCTGTCAGCAGCACCTCAGCAACTGCTGAGCATGTGCTTCGGGGGCCACCGCTGCTGCTGCTGTTGCTGCTGCTGCTGGGTGCTGCGCCTTGCGGTTGCTGACCTGCCTCTGGGAAGATGTTTTCCTGCACAGCAGTGCTGATTGCTGCAAGGCCTGTTCAGGTGGCAGTAGCAGCAACCGCAGCAGAAGTTGCATGCAGATTCAATTCAGAGTATTGCAACAACTTGCTTTGAAATGTATCTGTGTGTCAGCCGGCTAATGCTGCTGCCAGCTGCATCTCTGTCTGGCAGCAACTGCAACCTACTTTGCGCTGTTCAGCGTTCGATTGCTGCACCAGTTACTATTTACAGATTCAACCAGGCTAGTTACTGCTGCAGCACCAGGTGTCGGTCAGGTGAATTTGAAGGCAGGCAGCCTGGGGAGGCTGTGCTCACCTGCAATGCCTGCAGCTACCCTGGCCGGCTTGATGGCCCCTCCTCTCCTGTCTGGCAGCCAGCTGTCTGCCCTGCCAAGAACAGCACTGCCCCGGCGCCCAACATTCCTGTCAAGCAGCAGAGTTTCTGCTGAGCAGCTGCTGCAGGGCAACTTCATGTGTGGATGCTGGTACTACTGGTAAGCATGATGCACAAGATACGTAGGTTTGCTTGCAACAGGATGCATGTGTCTTTCTTGCGGCAGAGTGACGCTGAATGGCGCGTGTGTCTGCAGTTGGCAGGTTTCCTGGACGTACCTCCTGCCTCCTGCAACCCTAGCAGCAACCTCGCCCACGGGCTGCAGGCTGGCGTGCTGCAGCTCCAGAGCATCTAAGTCGCGCTGCAGTATTGATCTGCGTCTCTCATGCAGCCTTTCACGACGGTTGGCTGCCGCACTGCTCAATACGAGCAGCAGCAGCAGTGCTGTGAGCCATCGCATCGCAGCGTCAGAAGGATCAATGACAGATGAAATCTCTTGCTTTAGGAATCACATGAGCTGAAGTGGTAGACCTGCACGCAACTTGCTGAGCGGCTGTTCGGTTTGGCGCGTCCAAGAACGAGCTTGATGATTCGAACGTCTCACCGTGGGTGCAATTTACCAACACAATGAACAATATTTGTTAAGATGACCGTCAAGAAAAACAATACGTATCTTAGTCATGTTCACAGGCAAGGATACTCCACATTGTACCAGCAGCTGCTTGCAGGCACCAACTGCTGCGCAGTGCGGTAACCCTCTCACAACCTGCTACTCGATCTCAATCTAGTACAGCCATGAATATACCGGCAATCGCATCCACCGGCATGCCAGCAGCATCTAAGCAGCAAGGCTGCACTGTAAACACTCCCAACACAGAGAAACCACTCCAAAGTTCAAAAGTGCTGCAGCTGTGCAGCTGCTTGCACGCTTGCAGACAAAAACCAGGGCAGCAGCAAAGTCGCAGATGCACCTAGATGCTGCACGTTGAGACTCCAAGGTTTTGTCGGCTGCAGCTGCAGATCAGCAAACCGGACGGAAGTGCTCCAAGCGGCAGCCACAAACTGGTCGTACATCTTGAACATTATATACATTGTACATTGTAACACCTGTGTTCTACGGATCTGGGCACAAGGACCTAATTCAAAAATGAACAAACAGAAAGCTATGCAATGTAACATGCCAACCATTGCACTGCAGGTGAAACATGACATAAATGACCGGGCTGTTGGTATGGCATGCCACACCATTGCAGCACTGCTTCCCCGCGCTGTGTTATAAGACAAATATACGACTATATACAAAGAGTCATCCCAAACACCAGGAATACTGTGCCCTATTGCTGTACATGCGCGTGGTTTGGCCAGGCGGTCGACTGTTTTGTGTGAAAGCCCAGATATCTAGCGTCGATGCTGCAAGCTCAGGTGCTGCAAGTCCAGGTACCTGGCACCTCGCCACAGCTGCAGGGGCGCCTGCTCAGCTGCTGTTGCACCTTGCCAGCTGCCCCATTACAGCAGCTGCACTGAGTCAGCGCTGAGTCAGCGCCGCTGACCAGGCAGAGGTGCTGCTGCTGCTGGCTTGCTGCTACTGCTGCTGCTGTAGCCCCCAGCACTGGACTGCTGCACACAGGACAATAAGCGCTGCTAGGTCCTGGTCCTCAGCACTGGTAGCAGTGCGGGAAGGGCTTGAAGTGCTGCACGTCGTGGATGAACTGGGCAAAGCTGTACGCAATGCCAAAGCCAGTGCCTGCAGCGTGGAGACATGCAGCAGCATGAGCGGTTGATACAGTGTACTTCAGCTAAGACAAATTATGAGGGAGTTGCGGTGGTTGCTGGTTGGTCTCACTGTTGACGATGAAGAAGGCGCCTATCAAAACGTTCAGTGCACAGCTGCCTATTCACCCACCGACACTGTCGGTGTTGTGACAACAGCTGAACACATGCAGGCACCACACATGCTGCCAAACCATGGTCGGAAAAGTAAATCAAGCGACAACTGCCGAGTTCGCTCACCGTTGACGATGAAGAAGGCGACTATGAACACGTTGAGGGCGTGTATGCCCATCCATCCGCCAAACAGCTTCATCATCCACCTGCAGCAGCAGCAGCAAGGGTGGCCCCAACAGACGCAAGGGCTCACTCAGTGTGTGCATGTGTAATTCGTGGCTTGTCACGATGTCCGGCACAAACAGGGCTGCTTGATGCCAGGCGGGGCTGTGCTTCTGTGGGCAGCTGCTGTAAATTGCTGCTTTTCAAAAGACATCCAGCAGCTGCAAAAGCTGTTGACATCATGTTACCCCCCCCTGCTATCTGCTGCTTGCATGTGCTGCACACTGTGCATCTGCCAGATGATTGCACTTGCCTTGGTGGCGGCCGCACGCATGCTTGCTGTCGCGACCGTGTGCGGTGCAGCCAGCTGTATGCTGCTGCTGGGAAGGCAAACGCCACCAGGGGGCTCGTGATGGAGGCCACAACAGCATTGATGGTGCCGTAGAAAGGGAAGGCCACAGCAAAGACGGCCACAGAGATGGCTGTTGAGGCAGCAGCGGCAGGGAACAGCAGCAGCAGCAGAAAGGTGAAGTCATTGCCTCAAGGCGCATCAGATGCCAGTTATCGGAGCGGCATGGCACTGTAGTTATAGCAGGGATGCAGACATTGGCTGCAAGCAGCAGTAGGATGTCCTGCTGACGTGCACCATCATGTGCTGCCAGTGATGGTATCAATATGCTGGCAAAAGAGCCGCCTGCAGGCCACACTGTATCTGCAATGAAAGTATGCTCCAGCTGTTCTGCAGCTGCAAGTGTTGACTGCAGACATCCAGGCATGCCAGGTCACATGTATACACATGGTGCGGCTGGGTGTGCACAATGCATGCTGTGTTGCTCCCAGTGGATCACCAAAATTGCTATAAGCTGTACAGCAAAAAGGTCAACTCACAGACAGGCAGGCGTGCCAGCACGCGAATGTAGATGGGCTTGGTGTGCACGCGCAGCGCTTTCTCACACATGTAGTACAGCGGGGCACTGTACAGGCAGAAGGCGATGATCTGTGGCAGCAGCAGCAGCAGCGGTAATGTAATGATGCTGGCTGAACTGTGGGCTGTTGTGCCCGTAGTATCAGTGCAGTACGTTGCTGTGCCACTGCACCTGTTGCGGATTACCACGCCTCTTCCCTCCCTCTGCGAGTACGCTTATCATGCACATGTACACTACATACACGACAGATGTTGCGAGAAATGTGTTGGTTACTGGTTATAACATGGAAGTAACATGTTATGTTGTGTCACCGCACCTGGTGAACCAGCATAAGGTAGATGGAGATCTTCTTGGCCAGGTTGAGCGGCAGGATGCCGTACACATTGCCTGCAGCAGTAGTAGCAGCAGCGGCGGCATGTGACGAAGGGCACACAAATCTTTGTGCAGAGCCTGGTCTGGCCACGCTAGCTGCAATGCCGTTGATTGTGGCATTGTAAGTGTCCTATGCACAGAACCCGCCATGTTACAACCCTGGACGCCTCATGTTGTCGGATTCTGCTCGCCGTTCTGCAGCGCCTGGTCTGGCCAGGCCAGCTGCACTGCCGTTAGTGTGGCAGTGCGCGGCTAGAAATGACAGATCGATAGTAATTCTGCCACACCTTCCAAGCCACCCCAGATTGTGATCCTGAGCTGGCAGCAAAAGCCACTCACCGTTGTGCAGAGCCTGGCCTGGCCACGCCAGCTGCACTGCTGTTGAGTGTGGCAGTGTGAGGCTGAAGATGTTCAGACCCTAACAATGTGCATAGGCGCTTAAAAAAGCTCAAAGTCTGCTCACCGTTGTGCAGCGCCTGGTCTGGCCACGCCAGCTGCACTGCTGTTGAGTGAGGGAGCGTGAGGCTGAAGATGTACAGGAAGCTCCACCAGTAGACGCGCGTGTAGCCCTCAGGCACAAACATGCTGTCCATGATCTCTCTGCAGATCAGAAGAGCACCACAAGCAGGTGAATGTGTAGTTGGTTAGTGGTTAGAGTATAGCCTGCAGGCACAAACATGCTGTCCATCATCCATCTGTGTGGTGCAGCAGTGGTAGGAGCAACAGCAGCGGCGGCAGCAGCAGCAGCAGCAGCAGCAGCGAGAAGGCATGCTGTCAGTGTGCAGCCCTCGGGCACAAACATGCTGTCCATGATCTCTCTGCAGATCACAGCAGCCACACACACAGCAGCAGCAGCAACACTGCTGATTGACGGTGTTGCGTCACGCACCACTAGCATACTAGACATGGCGAATAATCAGTAAGCTCAAGGCCATCATCCAACTCAAAAATACTGAGATAGTGCTCGAGATGAAAGGGTGATCAGAGGTGAGCACAACTGATAAGCCAACACGGCACGCCATTTGAAGATCCACAGCATAGCTGGCACCTGTGCTTAGTGCTGTCATGGTAAAGTACCAAACACCTTTGAACCTGCTTACATGGCGTTGGCATGGCCTCCAAATGCGCTCATGATGACTGCGAAGCCGTTGTAGAAGTCCCTCATGCTGGTGGCTACGCGCTGGCCTGCATTGGGGGCAATGCCGTGCATGGCTGCTGTAGCGACAATGTACCTGCATGCATTGGTTGACACAGCATGTGATGCTTATCTCACCCACGTTATAGTTAGCACCATTGCCATTTGGCTGATGTAGTTGCAGCTTGCAGTTCTGTCACACCACCAGATCATACAAGACTGTGACAACATATCATATGTTGTCTCACCATGTTGTGTATGTTGTGCCAATGAGCCCCAGTATGTTGATGCAGCTGCATTCGCACGTGAGGCTCACAACCAAATCATGTAACAATAAAACAACATAACAGTTGTCATCTCACCATGCTGTGTATGTTGTGCCAATGAGCCCCAGTATGTTGATGAACCGGAAGTGGCGCAGGGTGGGCAGCAGCACCGACACCTGCATAAGCACTCCAAAAATGATGCCTAGCTGCCTGCGAGCAGAACAAAAGAAGGCCAGCAAGACAACAGCAGCAGCAGCATGTCAGCACCAGCAGCTGCATCAGCACAACAAACACAATGCCCAGCTGCCCAAGCGCAGAAACACAGAAAGAGAGGCAAGGAAACAGCAACAGCCGTGGCGGCAGGGTCACATTCATTACAATACAGTAGTGCCAAATCTGGAACATAATGCCAAAGACATTGCCGGATCGTCTGCAAGCACTTAGCCGGCATGTGGCACCAAAATCATCATGGCAGCAGACGTAGTTTCCAGCACACACTGTTGAGCACATTGTTCAGCCGCTGTTTTGCAAACTTATCAGTAACATGCTCACCGCTTGTCTAGGCTGTTGCCCTCCTCCAAGTAGTATGCATCGCTGGCGCTGGCTACAATCTGAGCCACATTGGTGCCAAACAGAGACACAACCACCACCACCTGCATATGACGGTGCACATCAGCAAGCAGACGTGTTACATAACATGTTGCGTGATTACCTGACAGAATCACTGTCACAACACACCAGCAGAGCATGTGTTTTGGGTGTTGGGGTTCATCGTAAGAGCAATGCCACACCTTCTACCGTTCTGCTGCAATGCATTTAAGCTTCCGCCTCCCGTTTCAAATGTGGCCAGCCACAATGCCAAAACCGCTGCTCGCACCTGTACCACGATGCGTGCCCACGCGCCCAGGTTGTCACCGATGACGTCGTGGTACTGCGTCACATGCTGCGACTTGCCCTCAGGCCCATGCCAGCGCCCTGCCTTGATCTGTGTGACAGGAAAATTGCAGAGCAGGAGACATTGACTCAACTTTGTTGTGTTGCAGCACAGCCAGGGGTGATATGAACCAACATGTGGAGAGCACGAGTTGTTGTCAGGGCCGCGCCAGCACCCTGCCTTGATCTGCATGACACACAAGTGACGCACAACAGGGCAGCAGCAGATAGAATTCAACAGAGTGAAATGGCGCTTGTATGTGGTGTGAACTTGGGACTTGCCCTCAGGCCCATGCCAGCCACCCTGCCTTGATCTGCGTGATACACACGTAATGCGGCAACATGGCAGTTGCGTCAGGGTCAAGGAATATCCTGGGTTTCAGGGTGGTATCTGTTTGGCTAAACCCTGGCAAGTAGCGGGTAAAAGGCCCCCACAGCTCTGCAGCATTGCGTTTTGGCGGCGACAGTGCATGGGGACGTTCTTGATGTTCTGCTGCTACTGCACGCATGATAACAACTGTACTGTAGGTGGGACGGCACACCGAGCGGCTGCTGATGCACATCGTGTACAGGTAGTAGTCTGCTACTGCTGCAAGCACTCACCAGCCGCTGCTTGCGCTCTGCATACAGCGCGATGAGGCAGTACATGGTCCAGAAAGACAGGCACGCGCATCCAACTGACAGCGGCACTGCTGCTGCCAGGCCCACTTTGCTGTATGCATTGGGCAGTGTGAGCATGATTTGGCCAATCTGCAATGCAACAGCAACACCAGACGACACTCATGTATCAGGAAAAGAGTGGTCGCGTACGACTGGAGTATGTTTGCTCATCCATCTGCTGCAAGATGGATCCTGCTACCATCATTTGGCACTAACAAGTGCCTTTGACTACGATCGGCTCGTGGGCATGCTGGCCCTGAGATGCACCAATGATATGATGTAATCGCAACCGCCACTGACGGCACAAACTGCTGGTGATGCTGACAGTGGTGGGGTTTTCAAGTAGATTTGTGCTTGTGCTAGTGCTTGGCAGCAGCAGCAGTAGCAGCAGCAGCAGCAGTAGCAGCAGCAGCAGTAAGATCCACACTTACCTGTGCACAACAGGTAGTCAGCCAACCGTCCATGGGTAGTCCAGCATCCCCACCAAACCACCCGTTCATCTTGTCTTTCCAAGTTCCTCCTGATCGCTCTGCTGACTGCTGCTGCTGCTGCTGGACATGCCTGATTGCTACAGCACCTGCTGCTGCGTCCGATGCACTGCCTGATGCAGCGCCATTTGATGCTGCTCCTACTCTATCTGCAGTTTTAAGGGAAACGAAGACAAGCAATACGCTCATGTGTGGACAGCAATATGTTGCCTGTGGAGTGCATGTGCGCTATGCTGCACTGCAGGCGTTGGCTGGACCCGTGTGGCTCTGCACCTGCTGCATGCTCAGCGTGCTTCAGCCCAATATAGTATCATGATCGTTCTGCTTTGTGTGTTTGCTCGCCGTTTCTAGCATCCCTGCATCCTGGCTGGCGCGAAACACTATTTCCTAGCATTAAGTGAGTTGGTGCACCTGCATCGGGGCTGAAAGCATACAAACGCATATTATAAATAAATAGAAATACCAGATGACTTAGAAGAATACGCACCGATGTATATCTGAGAGTCCGCGCCACCACTGCACGAGCCCACACCCACGCCGTTCATCATTTGCAGCGCTAAATAAGAAACATAATCTTTATAAATGAATTTCTTCTACATGAAGCTGCCTGTTGTGCTTCTATTGCTGAGGGACCAGCAACACCATCGTGCCGCACGGTCGTGCGAGATATTGAGTAATCCAGGAAGCTCGAGTTGAACTGCTGATACGGCTCTGCGCAGGACCAGCTGCTGAACAAGATGTAGTCACAGGGGCCAACCCACTGATGCAGTCGTTCCGAAACAATGCCACACTATGGCATTCGACGCCTCCCGCAGCGCGTGTGATATCATTGCTCTATAGAAACTAATGATTTAGTTCAACACTTGTTGGTGTTCCTTTGCAGTGTAACACGGATCCCAACGCAGATGAACACAAGTTATGGAACGCTGGCGGGAACTCGCATCCAGCCGAGATGATACAGCTGTCCCTGCTATCATAGTTTGTGATGTTGTTCTATGCTTGTTGTCAAACTACTGGCAGAGCGCAGCACGTGATGCCATCAGCAGTGCCGTGCACGCGGGCAGCCGGAACGTTCCCTCTCGACCATGCGATCCAATCCGATGGCATGCCAGACTGTGCAGCTGCCGTTATGAGCAGCACGTCGCGTGCAAGCAATCAATGTCACATGTCAGAGCGTCGGGAAACTGCATGACCGCAAAAAAAGGTGCAGAACACACACAGCTGCTGCAACACGACGTGAACAGCGCACTGGGACTGCAACAGCTTGTCACAGCTTACTATCACAGCTGCAAACGAGCTGCTGTACACAGTGCACAGTTGCATGTGTTACACAGGGCTCCCTCAAACTGTGGCTGCTTGAAAAGCAGAGCAGTAGACCGAGACCACAGCAACACCCCCACTGTGCTAAGCCTTGCATTGCCAGCTGCATTGATCACCCGTGCTGAAAGGTCCTTCCTGCACATGTCATGTGCAAATGCATGCGTTAGTCCCAGCAACATTCAGCATCAACACTGCCCCATAGCACTACATAACCGGTTGCCTTAGCAGTACACTACACTGGACTATACTACAGCGCCAATAGTATGGACTTCTGCAACACCAACATAGGATTCAGCTTGGCCACCTTGACTGTATGTGCCGCGCAGCACAGCAGCATCATGCTCTGTCCAGCGTGCTCACTGACTGCCGCAGTCACAGTGTGCTGAAACATATCTGCAGCTGCACACAGTAGCAGCAACCTACACCAGACAGCCACCCGCAGGTGCGAGCATTTGCGACCTTGAACACCTTGAATGCCTGATTGTGCCTGAGCCGCTCAGGCTTCCGATAAAAGTCAACTGTACACAACCACAGACTAACTGCAACACTGCGAAGTGTAACTGCTACAGGCACCAGCTCAGCACTTGCATGCAGTGCTGCAATGACAGCGCAGACACTCAGTCTCAGTGACTGCAAACGTACCCATCCTGGATGTCAGCAGCTTGCACCACACAGCAGAGGACACTGCTGCAGCTCATCCGGATTGCCAGCGTCAACAGCAGCAGCAGCTTTCCTGTGCATGTGCTGCTGCTGCCTCACATGCTGGCTAATGTGGCTACCACAGCTGCCACAGCACACATGCACGCAGACAATCAATGAGAGCAGGTGCAAAGCACGCGCCCTGCAATCCAGGCTGCCACATGATCAGCAGCAGCTCAGGCTGCTGCATGCTCGCTGCAGAACCCTACTTAAAAAGCCCTGACCACGCAACCAAACAACCAAAGGCGCATCACTGAACGGCAGCAGCACTATATGTATTATGTACACTACAACAGAAGAGTTGGGTTAAGTGGCGCAGCACCTGCAGCTGCTGCACCGCAGGGCAATATAACTATCAACTGTACATGAGTTCGCCCTTGCACTGCATGCTCTATGCAGCATGCATGCATCAATAACACCACTGGCAGCCAGGAACACCAAATAGCCACTTAGCTGTAGCTGTGCCGCAGCACTGCATGCAACCAACAGCACAGCCTATCGGAATCAATTGACATCCAAATCGCACCTGAATTGCCAACTGCAGCAGCCTTCTGCACCAGCTGTCAGACGAAACTCAACAGGCCACAGGCACAGTTCAGCTGAGGTGTGTTGCTGCAGCTGAGAACTTGACGCCTGCCAGCCTACAGATGACAACACGCGTCAACCGGCACGGGAACTGCTGCGGCACCAATGCACCAAACAGACGACAGCTGCGGGGCAGCATACAACAGCCGTTGCTGATCACTGCTTACCGCCCAATCAGGAACGGGAACCAGCCAAAGCCCCGTGCTGGTGCAGGTGCTGGTGCTGGCGCTGGCGCAAATGCAGGTGCAGCTACTGGCTGCACCACCACCGGCTGCTCAACAGGAGCCGGTGTTGGCACAGGCGCCCTTGCTGGCATTACACTCGGCCAGGTTGCAGCACCTGCCCTGATCGGTGCTGGAGTACGCTCCTCGATAACTGCGACCCGTGGTGACGGCTTTGGCTCCGCTGGATTGTCTTGCGGTGTGATCGGCGTCACACCCGGCACGTAGACTTGCCAACCGAGAGGAGGAGTCTTGCCCTTGACGCCGGCCTTTGTGATCATCGTGGTTTGGTTTACGTAGACTAGTACGACGAGATCTGCGGGTGGGCTCTCAATGCTCGTGCCCATGTAGACAATGTTTGCGGCTTCGACGTCCTCAGGGATGAGTGCGACGCTTTCTGGGTCGAGCTGGTAGATGCTTGAGACGAGGCGCTGTGCTGCTTGCCGCTGCATCTCAGTCCGTGAGACGTAGGGGATTGCGGGGGCTGCGGGGGCTGCAGTGGCGCGAAGGCAGCTGGGCAGGGCCCAGACCCAGGACACTTGGATCAGGTACCTGCAGGGGCAGTGCGGACAATGTGACACAGACCAACGACACGTTGGAGCCTGCAACCTTGGATAGATCAGCTGCAAATTCTACGCGTGCAACGTTGATCTGGTACCTGCAGGTGCAGTGCCGGGGGGGGGCACCCAGACCATTCAGATATCTATTGGAGGGGCTTTGTTAGGGCAGGTGCCGCGACATGTCAGCAACAAAACATTGGAACGGGTACAGCAACCTCCCACTCCGACAGAGCACGGACCTTGGACACAAGTGCACGCGCACAGCAATGTAGCATAACGGGCAGCTGATCAGCGGCAAGCACCAAGCATACATACGACTAGAACAAACATCTAGACATAGGGCACACATACTGCTATGGCGTTCCTGACTCCTGCATAATGTGTTGCGTTGGGTGCAGCTGCTTTGCTGCTTGGCTGCGTGCACTGGTTATCATGGCAAACCCACGATGCTTATACAACAATCTTGCTGTCAGAGCAGCAGAGCCTAAGCATGTTGCTGCTTGCCCTGTTGGCTCCGTCCAGCTACTGCAGCCATCACTGCTGCTGCTGCTGAATTGTTGAATATAACAGCTGCACACCTGCTGCCCCACTGCTGATCTTTTTGGCCTGGCCTACCAGCGCTCACACATATGTGCTGTTGCGCGCATTGCAACTACCCATCAGCTGCACTGGCAACATTTGATGCTCTTAAACGATGCCAGCAATACTTGTGCTACTGCTGCTAACCTGCTGCTGCTGCTGCTGGTGCTGGTCCAGCTGCTGTTGCTGCTGCAATCGCTGCTGCTGCGATGGTTATCATCCCCATGCATGCACGTGCATGCCGGCACAAGCAGTTCACGCCATCAGCATTCACACCGTCTACTGCACACAAAGCCCAAACCCTGCGCCCCTGCTCCTGCTCCTGCTCCTGCTCCTGCTGCTGCTGCTTTGCTGCTGCTTCATGACATGCCACTTTCAACACTAAGCAACAACCCTGCTTCTGACCCTTGAGGTGCCTGGCGTGGGCATGACTTCAACACTGCGCATACCAACCAATGCTCATAACAGTGCTAGCCCCAGGCTCGCTGGTGCTGAGCCACAGTTGCCAACAGCACACACAACTTGTACCCCGCTGCATGTGCTGCCGCTGCTGCTCCTTTTGTTACTGACAACAACAAAACAAGCACTCGTGCTCCTCCTCACCTCTTTTTTGAGATGCCTGCCCTGGGCATGCCTTCAAATCCACGCATACCAGCCAGATATGCGCCAGCAACTGGCGCCTCGCTGACAGCAGTGCTGGCACCTGCAACATCCTTGAAGCCCCAGTCCCACGTGCGTCCGGTGTTCGTGGTGAACTTCACATAACGCATGCTGATGATGTCCCACTGAAGTTCCACCTTGGTGATCAACTCCCCTGCTTCAAGTTCAAAGTCTGCTGGTACGTGCGGCTTCCGGGCACCCATCAGGTTCGCATCGCCGTCTTCGTACTTGTAGATTGGCGGCTGCAGGTTTGGACCGTACCAGAACTGGAAACCCTTGAGTTCTCCAGGGTCGTGGTTTAGGCCGTCGTAGTCATATGCCTTGTATGCTGTAACTTTGCTGATGGGCCCGAATTTGCGGAAGAACGGGATCTGGTCGTGCCAGATCGAGTCTGATATGTTTCTGTTGCCAAGCAGCTGCGTTTGACCGACCAGGGCATCGTTTGCTTGTGCCACTGCAGTGCAGCAAAGACAGCAGCGCCAGCTGAGAGGACAGCAGTTGACCATGAAATCAGCAGCAAGCGAGCAATGTCGTGGATCTGTGGCACGATGTTGTATGGATCGTTACAGCATCGCTGGTACGGTGGCTACTGCTTCTCTGCATGGGGTCGTCTTGCTGGTGCAGTAGCTGCCACCAGCTGGTTACACTCAAGCTAGCCATGCTGCTCGATTGCCTGTATACAAACTGCTCAGAACAATGCTATATAAATCCATCGATAATATATATGCTAGATCATCGTCCCAGAAAGCCCGATCGATGCATGTGGTGTCCAGCCGGACCAGTGACATAGTCAGGCCTTACCTGTGCAAGTCCGTCTCCCGAAGAACTGAGCTTGGGCTACTGATATGCTACCTAGTAAAGCCACACAGATAACTAAGCACCCGGCGCAGTGCTTGCTAGGCACCATGGTGGTGATCCTTTGTGGCCTCAGCCCTGGCCGTTCGTCAAAGCTTCTTAATCTAGTAACAGTCAGAGACCAAACAGCGTGCATGTGCCGCGCAGAGTCAGCGAGTCCCGCACAGGCAGGAAAGGCTCTGGGTGTTACGCTGCTCGGGTTGTCACCCCGGCCGCTCCAACGGTTGAGCAGCCTACAATAGCTCTCACATGAAGCCGATTTGCTAAGTATAATAAGTTGATTGCATTTTCAGATGGCATGTGCAGTCAGAAGATCGGCACCTGGTTGGGCGCGAAAGAGGGACATCAAAACACCAGCGCAAGGTGTTGACAAATCATTGAACATCATTCTTTTATTGTTCTGATGTGCAACCCCGATTCTGGGGTAAGCTGCAGCAATAGAACATGAAATTCACCTTGGCACACTCGGCGCAAAGCAAAGGCTACGACGAGGCCAGCCATGCAAGGTGAATAGTATAAATGATATTCATGTGAAGGCCATATCTCCGTCGTGTCAAGGTTGGCTGCACATCCACCTGCAGCCCCTGTGTCAGGCCTGGTCAGGCTAAGCAGCTGCCAGTCAGGTGCCTGCAGGCGCAGCTGCACAGAGTAGCATGCCACATGCCAGTGCACCAGCAGCAAATATTGATGCAAAGCTTGCACACACCAAACAGCCACGGGGCGTGCAGGACTCTCCAGACGCTGCGGCAACAATGTATGGACAGCGACAACGACACTGTAGCAGTTGAACTGCTGCCACCTGGCACATTGAGTATATTCCCTGAGCATTCTGCTACTCTCCTACTTCCAACTTCATAACCAAGGCAAAGGCACTTGCACAGACATCCTTCCTTACAGCGAAGCCACCAACAGACTGGCATGTTCCAGCCGCTATAGCGGCTACACCAGCAGCTACATACAACTCTGCAGCACATGCTCCAGCAGCTGCAGGGCTGTCATAAGCCAGGCTCGCCAGCAACGCTGCGCATGCTGCTACACGATCTTATCACGGTTCAGCAGCAGCAGGCCCAGGCATGCCACCACGCGTGACGATGCTCCAATGTAGAACAGCGTCTTCATGGCGTACCAGAACCTTGTAACGTCATATTTGAATATCGCCAGGTCAGCGCAGCGCGCCAGCAGCCACACGCCTGTCAGACAGTTGGCCTCTGCAATGACGTAACCTGCGCCAGCAGCGGCAGCAGACAGAGCCAGCAGCAGCAATGTTCAGACACTTACACCGCAGGAGCAAGGCATGTGTCATGCACAGCGCAGCGCGTCAGCAGCCATGACACAACCTGCATCAGCATCAACAGCAGCATGGTTGACGTCAGACGGCAGACCCGTGAAAGCAGCGACTGTGTTGCTGCTGCCTGGCACTTGCAAGCAGTGAGCGCATCCTCACCTGCATGGCTTCCTGCTAGCAGCTGCTCCATAACAGTCAGCGTTGCGTTGGAAAGCAGCACACACATGTCACAGGCTCTATTCCCATGGGAGCTGGCCAGCGCCTGCCCACCTTCGAGCCCCAGCGTGCGTAGCTCACGCTGTTCATCATGCCCATCACGCCAGTGGTGCCACCACTTCTGAAACTTTGTTTAGAACATGCTTCTAATTGATCGTTGCCTGTGAGGCCTCAGCCGCCACAGCAGATGCCTGGCAGGCTGCGCAATGCTGCTACAGCAGGCTGCACAATGCTGCTTTAGCTGCTAGCTAGCAGTTGTTGCAATCCAAAAAACATTGCCCACCTTCCAGCCCCCAGCGTGCATAGCTCACGCTGTTCATCATGCCCATCACACCAGTGGTGGACAACAAACGTCTTGCTGATCATTGAATGTGAGGCCCCAGCCACCACAGTAAATGCCTGGCAGGCTGCGCAACGCTGCTGGCAGCTGTTGCAACCCACGATGTCTTGCCGATAAAAAGGCCATATATGACAATGTGGAGGATCTCAAACACTTTCTGCTAGAATGCCCTGCATATGACCACTTGCGCGGTGCCTGCCCTAGTGTGTTCTATCCTGCGGGTACTGTAGATCGCTATGCTAACGAGTTGGTGCCGCGCATTCTAGACTGTGAGGATCAAGAGGGCTTGGCTGTGGTGGTTTATCAGATGTGGTTGTATCGCTCGGTGTTGCTGGGGTTGTCCCCTGACCATCAAAGTGTGCCAATTCAGCCTGAGGGTTATGTCCCTGTAGATGACGCCTTAGACGCTGTTGCTCCTAGCCCGTGATGAGTTTAGGTTACTTGACGAGTTACACATGCATCCTGTCACATTATTGGTTTGCTGCCGCCTTTATGCCGCCTTAGTTGCCCTGCCTATCTCTCTGGCTGTGTGATCTTGACAACATGCTTTTTGGTTGGTGTGCTTCTTCAGCACATGCTGTTGGCTGATTGGGGTGTGTCACTGACACACCGCAGATATAATCTTATGCTCAATCTGGAGAGACCCTGTGCTCAACGGATGGCCTCAATGGGCTACATTGTGTGCTCATCTTCTTTCGTCATGCGTTGACATTGTGCTCATTTTGGGGTGGCTCATACCATCTGAGATGGTGACTGGACCCACATGTGACTAATCTCTCTCATATATATTCCCAGCGTCCGCCTGCCCGCCTTCCAGCCCCCAGCGCGCGTCGCTCACGCTGTTCATCATGCCCAGCACACCAGTCGTGGAGTCTTTTCACAAGCAAGGCTTGCTTCTAGCTGATGATTGCCTGAGGCCTCAGCCACCACAGCAGATGCATGGCAGGCTGCGCAACGCTGCTGCCAGTGGCAGCTGTTGCAACCCACAATGTATTGCCTTGAAAAAAGCTATATATATTCCCTGCGTCCGTCTACTCACCTTCAAGGCCCCAGCGTGCGTAGCTCACGCTGTTCATCATGCCCATCACCCCAGTGGTAGAAAACTTGCTGGCCACCAGCGCATTGATCAGCGCAGCAACAGCAGCAGCCAACTGCGCGGCATTCGGCTGCATCACCTGCAGACGCGGCAGCAGCGATGCAGCAGCACCCCGTGAATGATAGCAGGTGACGGCCGCGGCTAGTTTCTCATGCGGTGATGCGCCAACAGCGCTGAAGGTTCGGTCAGCATCACAGGCCCTAACCACAGGCCCTGCGCTGCATTTGGCTGCATCACCTGCAGGAGCGATAACCATAGCAACAGCAGCAGCAGCAGCAGCAGCAGTGACGCAGCAGCACCATTGATAGCCTATAGCCTATTGATAGCCTATCCCAGGGTACTTGCCAAGCAGTGCTCTAATATCCCATGCGGTGCGCACGCCAACAGTGCTGGATGTTCAGTGCAACAGGCAGCATATCCTGGCCCTGAACAGAGGGCCTGCGCTGCAATCAGTTGCATCAACTGCAGCAGCAGCAGCAGCAGCGTCAGCAGCAGCGTCAGCAGCAGCGTCAGCAGCAGCGTCAGCACCGCCTGTACCTTTAAAGGTTGGCGCTCTTGGGGGGTGATAAGAAGCTGCACGTACTCTGATGTAAACTGGGTGATGCAGACACTCGCGTGGGTATCCGCAACACCAAGGCACCCTGCATGAGGTCTCGGAGACTCAACACCGCCAGCTACGTACCCAATGTTGCAGCAACAAGAGTGGTGCAGAGGCCTTGGAGTGCTACACAATGCACAGCTTGTCATCCGGCCAACACTTGAATAACTATGTGCAGCAGCGACCAACCCCGCCACTGGCTGAAAGTGTAGTACATAACGCAGCCATATGCATCAAACACCAACCCATCCACTGGCGTCAGCCTACCTGGCTCAGCGTGTAGGCCATCCCCGTGCATGCGTAGTAGATTGCCGCGGTCACAACATACATCTGCCAAACCACAGCACGTGGCTGGCTGAATGTGTAGTACATCACCAGGTACACCGCACAGCGCATAAGCATGCCGGCATAGCCAAATGCGTCCAAGGCGCAGAAGTAGGCCAGCCGGTTGAGGCCTGACGATGCTTCTCTGAAGTATACGAGGCGCTCTGGACCGCCAAAAGTCTTGATGCCGCTGACCTGAGCGGGTGAAACGCGCAATACAGCAGCAGCAGCAGCAGCAGCAATATCAGCGACAGTGTCACACAGAGACAGAAGTAGGCCAGCCGGTTGAGGCCTGATGCTGCTTCTCTGAATTTTACAAGGCGTTCTGGACCGCCGAAGGTCTTGATGCCGCTGACCTGGACAGCAGCAGCAGCGGCAGCAACAACAACATCAGTGACGGCGGCACACTGACACATAAGTAGGCCAGCCGGTTGAGGCCTAATGCTGCTTCTCTGAAGTATGCGTGGCGCTCTGGGCCCCCAAAGGTTTCGATGCCGCTGACCTGGACGAGTGGCAACATAGCGGCAGCAGTAGCAGTGGTATCAGCGATGGCGGCATCATGGCAGAGTAGCAGGAGGGGCAGCATCAGTGTGATGCCACTCTGAAGTACACAAGGCGCTCTGGGCCGCGGAATGTCTTGATGCCGCTGACCTAGACAGCAGCAATGGCAGAAGCAGCAGCAACATCAGCAATGATCTTTTGAAGCGTGACAGCTGTCAGAGTGCTTGCAGGCACACTGGGCCAGCAAACAGTGTGATGCCGCTGACATGGGGGGGTATGCACAACAGCAGTCGCAGCAGACACGCCATGACCGCGCCAGCAGCGGCAGCAGGTGCAGCGGTCTGCCCAGCGCCGCTGAATTTGCATCTGCTGTGGTGACTTCCTTGGTTTTTGGCCGACCTGCCGTTCAGGTACCTTGACGACAACTTCGCTCTCTGCACACTCTTGTCAAACTCCCGACACCAGAAGTGTCCGCACCACGCACCACCGTCATGTCGAGTGCCAGAATGTGCCAGAATGTGCCGAGTGCCAGAATGTTGTACACTACGTTGCCAACGTGCATTCACCAACAGCACTTGTGCAGCACAACGCACCATTGCCATGAAGTCGAGTGCTACAATGCTGTACACCACGTTGCCAACCTGTGATGCTATGCTGCCCCTACCCCTGGCACCGTGACTTGATGGCATAAGGCCAACAGCAGATGTGCAGTACCGCCCACCATTGCCATCAAGGCGAGTGCCACGATGTTGTACACCACGTTGATAACATATGACGCAACGCTGCCCCTGCCCTGTCACCCATAAGCCAACAGCAGATGTGCAGTGCCACCTACCATTGCCATGAGGCCGAGTGCCACGATGTTGTACACCACGTTGCAAACGTATGCCACGATGCTGCCCCTGCCCTTGTCATGACATGCCCCTGCCTCTTTCATGACATGCCCCTGTCATGACATTCCCCTGCCCCTGTCATGACATGCCCCTGCCCCTGTCATGACATGCCCTTGCCTCTGTCATGACATGCCCCTGCCCCTGTCATGACATGCCCCTGCCCCTGTCATGACATGCCCCTGCCCCTGTCATGACATGCCCCTGCCCCTGTCGTGACATGCCCCTGCCCCTGTCATGACATGCCCCTGCCCCTGTCATGACATGTCCCTGCCCCTGTCATGACATGCCCCTGCCCCTGTCATGAGTGATCACTCATATTGCCAACAACAGCTGTGCAGTACCACCCACCATTGCCATGAGCCCGAGTGCCACGATGTTATACACCACGTTGCCAACGTATGACGCAACGCTGCCCCTACCCCTGTCACTCATCAGGCCAAGAAAGCTGCCCACCTGCAGCAACACGCAGCACAAAAGCTGTTGTTTTACACAGCAGCACACACCTTCAGTAGAATCACTTAGCATGAGCGTCAATGATTGAATAGCTGAGACTGCTGAGAACGGCAAACGCTCCCTGCAGCAAGTCGTCTGCTGTGGCAGCAGCCAGCAGAAAAGGTGGCTGGATGGCTGATGAGCAAACATCGACTGCAGGCTGCTGACTACTTGCGGCAGAAGCAATACGGGCAAAGAGATGAGGCCAAGCTGCCACGGTAGGCACTGGAAGCTGCACAGCTTGTGCTGTGTGCTGTGTATCTGTAGCTACTGCTGGGTGCTGCAGATGGCTTCGTATCGGCTGCTGAGGCTCACCACAGCAAAGATGGCATACTCAATGAACACCTGCGCAGTGCACCGCACGTCATCGGGGCCATAGCAGAGCAGCAGCAGCAGCAGCAGCACAGAACATCAGGCACACACTCTAACCTGGCTTGCTGACTTGCGACCACAAGCCGAGTGCAATCATGCCATGCGCACAGCATAAAAACAACTCCGTCTGTGATGCCGTGGGCACCAAGAGCCGCTGAGCGTGCATATGTGCTCACAAAAGTTCACTGCAAACTCACCAGCACAGGCTCGCGCGTCCTCATCAGCACTTGACGTGTGAGGCACCACCAGAACTGCCTGCAGAACCCAGGAGGCTGACGCCTGCTGCTGGCATCAGCCAACAGCGGAGCAGCAGCAGCACTGCTCCCAACTCTGCTGGCACTGTCAGATGCAGCGCTGCTGCTGCTGTTGTTGCGTGCTGCGATTGCGCTTGCCCAGCTTTGTAGCTGATCTGCTGCTGCGTTGCGGGCGCTGCTTATTGCGTCGTGGACAGCTGCCGCGACAACTGCCAGCCACAATAGCAGGGCGCTGCGTAAGCACGCTAGTAGAAGTGACAACTGCAAGCGCAGCAACAGCAGAGATGAGTCAGCACCGCGCCGTCTGCCAGATATGACATTTTGCACAGTGTACACTGCAGGACATCACCCTCTTACCTTCTGAGCCACCCCACTTGCAGGGCCGCTGCCTGCCTCAAGCCCTGCAAACTTTCCTCCTCCGTCCACGCTACTGCTCCTTCTGAGAGCAGCAGCACCAGCTGCTGCTGCTGCTGCTGACTCAGCACCCAGCAGTGCCTGTTGTGACTGCCAGCTTGCAGGAATGTCCAAGGTTTGGCCAGCAGCTGTGGGTATGCCGCCGCTGATTATATCCAGGTATGCATCTGCAGGGTTCATGTGCTCAGGGATGACAAACCCTAGGCCCTCAAAGTAGCCCTGCACGAATAAGATTGAAGGGTTCCAATTCATAAACATCGAGAGAAATGTTGAGTCCACACATCATCGGCTGGCATCTCATACTCCATGTGCTCGGGGATGATGAACCCTAGGCCCTCAAAGTAGCAGTCCATGAATCAACAATTGAGTTTCCCAGTTGGTGATCACAAGAGACATGTAAGATGCACGCACATGGGACGACATATGCGGAGTTCATGTGCTCGGCAATGACAACCCTACTCCCAGGAACACAGCGCCTTGCATCACTTCCACATGTTGTACAACTGTGGGAATGTCGAGGGTACAAGTATTCCGAAGCAGACGAGACAGAAACCTGAGCTCACCCGCACGTCCCGCTGGGGCCCGCAGTACGCGTTAAGGCCGCCCTTAGCCAGCAGCACTAGGTCATCAAACAGGCAGAAGGTCTCATACGATGGCTGGTGGATTACGGCAGTCACGGTGACGCCCGTTTGCACAACACGCTTCAGGCCCTGCATATGAAGTGCAATGTGACAGTGAGTGAGTGAGTGAGTGAGTGAGTGAGCGCGTGAGTGACTCAGCGATGGAGTGACTCAGCGAGGGAGTGACTATCCTTTTGCAAGCACAAGGTCCGCAGCACTAGGTCATCAAACAGGCAGAAGGTTTCATATATTGGCTGGTGGGTGACGGCAGTCACTGTGACACCCGTTTGCGCCACATGCTTCAGGCCCTGCATCGTCAAAGTGGGTGAGTTAGTGAGTGAGTGAGTGAGTGAGTGGGTGAATGAGTGAGTGAGTGAGTGAGTGAATGAGTGAGTGAGTGAGTGAGTGAGTGAGTGAGTGAGTGAGTGAGTGATGGAGTGAGTGAGTGACTCAGCTGGAGAGTGACTATCTCGTTGCAAGCACAAGGTCGGCAGCATTAGGTCATCAAACAGGCAGAATGTTTCATATGATGGGTGGATGACGGCAGTCACTGTGACACCCGTTTGCGCCACACGCTTCAGGCCCTGCATATGAAGTGCATTGTGACAGTGAGTGAGTGAGTGAGTGAGTGAGTGAGTGAGTGAGTGAGTGAGTGAGTGAGTGAGTGAGTGAGCGAGCGAGTACCACCAGCTTGCTTGCTATGCTGTGCTGTCCAGGCGGCTTGTCAGCTCGTCAGTGGACAGAAGAGTACCAAGGCAATGCGCCCAATTGCAACAAGCTGATGAGGCAACACACATGCAGCAAGGCAGGCCGCAGTTGACTGCAGATACTATCGTGTCTGCCAAGCCAATATGCCTGTGACCAGCCTCACCTGCACCACTAGCTTGCTTGCTGTGCTGTCCAGGCCACTGGTTGGCTCATCCAGAAACAGCAGGCTGGGCTCAGCCACCAGCTCCAGCCCCACGTTGACACGCTTGCGCTGCCCACCGCTGATGCCACGCACCTGCAGGGCAGCAGACAGCACAGTAGCAACAAAGACAGCAAAGTGAAGCACCGAATGTAAGGCAGCAGGCTGGGCTCAGCCACCAGCTCCAACCCAACGTTGACGCGCTTGCGCTGACCACCACTGATGCCTCGCACCTGCAGGGCAGCACAGCATGCAGAACACATTCGGCATTGACAGCATGCATGACACAACCCGGTCAAACACGTTATGCAAAGACGAGCAACGCACAGCACAGCAGGCTGGGCTCAGCCACGAGCTCCAGCCCCACATGTGGCACATGTACGATCATCCCAGGTAGCATCTGCTTGCCCTCACCTCTTCATCGCCTGTTGGTTCAGGCAACCCAGGTTTCGGCACTGATCGATACATAAACAGCATCTGCTTGCCCGGCAATGTCAGGCTCACCTCTTCATCGCCAATCACTGCATGCCGCACATCTGCAAGGCCCAGCACAGCAATCGCATACGCCACCACTTCCAAACGCTGCGCAGCACTGGTGGACGCCGGCAGCCTGCAGGATCAGCAGCGTGCACGGTTGGGTAATACAGCAGCACATCATTTGCAGTCGAAGTCCGAGTGTGGCTCAGGGCGACAGATGGTGCAGCGCCAGCCCTGCTGGCAGTAGCGGTTGGTGTAGGCAGGTTTTCAAGTATCAGTGCATGCCGCACATCTGCACGGCCCAACACCACAACTGCAGATGCCACCACCTCCAAACGCTGCGCAGCACTGGTGGACGCCGGCAGCCTGCACCAGAAGTACAGCAAACATTATACTTTCCAAATCTGGTGTAGCTGAGCATGGGATGTGATGTGATATAATGTAATGCAGTGTTAGTCCTGCTGGCAGCAGGGATGCTGGGACCCCCGTTGGGTGACAGCAGCACAGCAAGCATTTGCAGTCTGTGATGGACACTGGCGATTTGCGGCGTGGGCACACGTATTGTGGGCAGCAGCAAGGCACCAAGCACTTGTCGGCACGCAAACCAGGACAACAGACGACCAAGTCTAGCGTTACTGGCAGTCATGTCTGCAGCTGGAAAACTTTGTGCAAGCTTGTCAAGTAATAATGTATGGATGATGCATGCATGTTTTGCTGGTCACCTGAAGCGCGCGCTGTACATAATGTTCTCCTCCACTGTCAAGTTCCTGTACATGATCTGCAGACGTGCGCAGCAGCAGCAGCAGCAGCAGCAGGGCTTAAGGAAGCAATGCATCCAGCACACTCCACATGATTACAGGTTGGGGTGATTACGCTACCGCACACACAGCATACCACAGTGCAGGAACGCCATACGGCAGGCATGTGTGCTTTGTGCCTTTTCTGCGCATAGTATGTACTCCCTGCATGAAACGATGGCCTCCAGCTGAGTACAATCTGCTAGTTCTACCAACTCGGCGTGACCCATTATGGAACAGACAGCGTGTACCCCCTTGCATGAATCGCTGCCAGCACCGTCATAGTCTGGCCGCCAGCTGAGTACTATATGCTAGTTGTGCCAATTCGGCATGCTCCATAACAAAAGACACAGCGTGCAATATCTGCACGGGCCGCTGTGAAGACGATATAGTCCTGTCAACTTGCCGGTTTAGGCTCACTATGCATCACTCACATCGTCTTGAGGCACAAAACCCAGCAGGCGCTTGTGGCGGTCGAGGCAAGACGGCCTATTGCAGGACACAACAGCCATGTATCAGTCCTCTTGATCCAAAAGGCCGCCGCTCTTTCAGATACTGCAGGCGGTCTGCTGAACCCGCTTAGGGGTGCGCAGCACGCTGTGCGCAGTAACATGCATGTTGCAGGATTGGGTCCTGCCACTGATAGCGAATCAGCGGCTGTTAGCCTGGTTGCTGATAGCCTAACAGCGGCTGTTGACCTGATTGCAACTGGCATGTCAAATGAATAGTACTGCTTGTCATGGCAGCGTATGTTGCATGATGTAAACAAATGATAGTTGGCTGACAGCCACTCACTTCCCGTTGATTGTAATGGTGCCTGTCACCACACCATATGAGGCCTTGCCGGCAAGTGCATTCATGAGCGTTGTCTTACCAGCACCTGCAGTGCAGACACGATCCAAAATACACGCAGTAAGCCGGCTTTTTTGAGCAGAAAATTGCAGTAGAGTAGTACCACTTTTGTTTGCACAGCAGCGAACGCGACAGACAAGCTCAAGCATGCTGCTTTGGTTGTGCTTTTGGCAGTTTGAATGCGCATCATGCTGGCTGCCTGCCAGCAGCCATCAGTGCATTGCCTTGCTGCTTCTTGACCCTTCAACCTGAGACGGCAACAGCTGACATGTCCCAACACAAGTCTTACAACAACACCCCACCTGAGGGCCCCATGAGTGCTGTGACACGGCCATGCCTCAGATTTCCTGCATGCAGCAACACAGCAACACAGTATGGGAGCTTCCCAAACGTGCACTCTGCAGGTCTTCCTGGATGAGCCCAGCTTCCTGCAAGCAGGATGTCAATGTCCACATTGCTTGATGCAGGGGCAAAAAACATGCACCATACCTGCAATGAAGCAGCGTGTAAAAGCCTGCTGCATTGTTCACCGCCGCCACGTCGACTGCTGCATGTACGCCGCCACGTCATGGCTGTTCCTTCTCACCAACGCACCTGTAATGCCCTGCAGCACCTGCTTCCCACATGACTTGAGCGTCATACTGATGTTCACAAACCCTACGTCAAGCAGAGGCCTGCTGCCATTTGAAACCCCGGCTCCAGCCCTGCCACATCCGTCACTGTCATCTGCTTCTGCTGCTGCTGATGATGATCCGTTGTAATGTCCCACTGGGATCAAACCCTCGCCTTCGCTGCTCTGCCTTGCAAGGAATGCACCTGCAGCCCGTGGCGTGGTACCTCTGCTACCTTGCTGATGATGATGATGATGATGATGATGCTGTTTTGCTGCTGGGTTTAGGGCTTTGGGGATGGGGCTTAGCGTTAGCGTGGTGTTGGCGGTGAGGTGCATGCCACTGACCGACTGCGATCTGCGCTGCTCCTGTAGGGTGCAGTTAGCATGCAGACACATCAACACAACAAACATAACAACATCAAACCAACAGCAACTCACGGAATGACATTGCTGGTCGTGTGTACTGTGCAGAACTACTAGTGCTAGTGAGAACGCTTGCTTGTATTGCCGGATGTACGAATGTTTTTTTCCAAAATGTGAAATGCCAAAAGGCAGCGTCACACTCACCTCACTTTGTAACTCATACTCAAGCAGAGGTGCCGTCTGGCTGTCCCCTCCATCAATAGACGCCCACACGGGCGCTGCAGCAGCAGCAGCAGCTGAGCCACTGCCTGCCTTGCTCCTGCGCCTCGCTAGATCTCTGATGAAGCCAAACCTGGAGCCTGTGGATACAGATGCACTGCCACCTTCTGCTGCTGCTGCTGCTGCTCCTGCAAGGCTTGCGGCTCTGGAGCGGGTGATAGGAGGCAGCTGAGTTTGCTGCTCGTCTGCAACTTTTATGACTGTCACCTGCACATGTTGCAGGACAGAAGAAACGCAGGATGCCATGTCTTAGCACAGGTCGCAGCAACTGCTGCTGATGGTTGCACAGTCTGCACATGCCTGCAGGACAGCTGCGGCATCTGCAAAGGCAGGGATGTTTCATGCCACACACAGCATGCATGAGTGCATCCTGAACAGGCCACGCCTACGTACAGAACATGCTGATGCACGCCGTGCTTGTAAATCCACACCAGTGGAGCAATCTTGTGCCATATGACGCGCCCTCGCTCCCTGCTGTACCTGCCAAGGCAGGCAAAATGTCCTGCCATACACAGCATGCATGAGTGCATCCTGAAGTTCAGGCCTGATGCCACACACCTGTGGTGCCATCTTGTGCCACATCACGCGCACTCGCTCCCTGCTGTTGAGCCGCTGCATCAGCGCATTGTAAACTTTGCTGACGTGCCACATCAGCGCCAGCAGCAGAAACAGGCAACCATCCAGCACAAACCCAATGTAGTTGTTTGTTGGCGTCTCTGTGCCCTCTGGGCAGTGTGTGAGCGCTGGGCAGGCGCTCATGCGGCTGCTGCCCTGTTTGCAGAAGTGCCCGGCTTTGCAGGGCATGTTGGTGAGGGGGTCGGGGCAGTAGCGGCCGCCAGGGCAGTAGATGCTTCCTGCAAGGCGGTTATAAAGATGCAACACAAGCGCTGTCATTCATGACAAAGGACGTTTTGCATATAAAAAAGTGCTCATGGCTTCTGCTATAAGCCCTGTTGCAGCTGCTGCCCTGTTTGCAGCAACGGCTTGCTTTGCAGGATATGTTGGTGAGGGGGTCAGGGCAGTAGCGGCCGCCGGGGCAGTAGATGCTTCCTGCAAGGCGTTTGAGAAGATGCAATACAAGCAGTGTCATTCAGAATCATGAGAAAGCAGGTTTTTGAGCGCTGGGCAGGCGCTCATTCGGCTGATGCCCTGTTTGCAGAAGTGGCTGGCTTTGCAAGGTATGTTGGTGAGGGGTTCGGGGCAGTAGCGGCCGCCAGGGCAGTAGATGCTTCCTGCAAGGCGCGCATGCCGCAAGGCAGCTGCTGTCAGTGCAGATTGTGCACATGAGCGTTGTGGGTCCACATAGTGCTGCTGACGTCTGCTCACTGTCACGGTGCGGTGGCTGCCATGCTACCAGAGGAACTCTTCCACATGAGTTGAGATGTGTGCGCTGGTGCCTGTATCACCTGCCAGGGAGAGCAAGTGGTCCTGCAACCGTTGCAACATATGTGTCGTGCAGAGCACGACCCACTTGGGCACAGAATGATGCTGCTCCATGTTTCCCCCCATCATCAACGTCCACAGGACCAGATCCTGTGAGCCAAACAAACCTCTTAACAGACTATATGGATGCTTCCTTTTCGTGCAATCACCTGTTCCTCGCTCCCAAAACCAGTGCATGGGGAAGGCGCCGTTGGGCTGCACTGTCCACATGTCAGCGCCACCACAGCCCAAACTCAGTCGCTATATGTTCTACTCAACATGCTCAACACTGTCAATGTCCTCCAAGCAATCAACATGCTGCTGTCCTCTGACAAAACCATGGTATGCATTGCCGCGCTCCCTCCCCCCCTCGCGCCTTCTTTCATCATCTGTGCCCCCCTCTCGGAACCAGTGCATGGGAGTCGCTCACTCACTCACTCACTCACTCACTCACTCACTAGGGTCACTCCTAGACCCTCCTGCTCCCCCCACCCTCCCCGTCAACCACCACAGGACCAGGAACTGCGAGCCAAACAACAACAACTCCCGAAACAGACCATTCTGCTAGAAGTTGGTTCGTCACCTGTCCCTCCCTCCCAGAACCAGTGCATGGGAAACGCGCCGTTGGGCTGCACCGTCCACTTGTCAGCGCCACCACAGCCCAGCTGGGAGCGCATCTTGTAGCCATACGGAGCGCACCACTTGTCTGTCTTGCCTGCAAGCACAAACCACGCCACATCTCTTATGAGCAGCATGCTACTGTGTTGCTCCTTAGGCATGGTCTTGGGTGCTTTTGGCAGCCAAAACAGCAGAGGGGCCACAGCAAGCGCCACAAACGCCACACGTGTTCTGAGCAGCATGCTACTGTGTTGCTCTCAGATGTCCTGCAGGCTGCTGTTTCAAACAAGAGGTTGGGGCTCAAGGCCCATGTGATGCACTGCCGAGTGGATGCACAACACACGGTGCATGGCCCGCATGCAGGTGTGCAGTAGACTGTGTGCTGCCCAAGCCGCTGCGGCAGCAAGGTATGATGTTACAACTGCAACCATACTGTACGGCGTGCTACAACTGCAACCATACTGTACGGCGGTACAGTATGCAAACTTGCCGACAATGGGCTTCGAGATATTGGGGTCTTCCTCGATGTAGCTTGCAGGAGGATCTGCTGCGTGCGCCCTGGAAACGGCAGCATACGTGACAGACAGCCGTTGCATGATACAACGTCCAGTCCTGTTGTCTGTGGTGCAGTGATCATACTATCATACCACATTGTCGTGCAGGTTGACATGCAGCAAGCAGAAGTGCTTGATGGCTGCAGCGTGTGCTCTGCTGGCATGCAACACAAGGGCTTGGCAGCTACTGCAGTGCGATGCTGGTGCTGCTGCTACTGCTGCTGAGCTAGCGGATTTACTTGCAGGAACGTCCAATTGTTGACAGCTGCGCTCACAGCGCAGTAGGGCACTGCATGCGCAGTGCGCAGTTGTTGTAGTACGCTATATGACCAATTTGCACCGCAATGACAGCTATGATTGCGATGATTGCAACTGTGCAACTTTCGCCATACCTGGGGCAGATAGCACCATACGGGCACGGTAGCATGCACGTCAGCATGGCTGGGCAGAAGTAGCCAGGGCAGCACGCGTGTGGTTTGACAAAAGATGGCGCCAAAGGGTTTAGGTCAACAGACAGTAGCTGGAAGAAGCCAGGTGCGCAGCTGGCAGCCTCGTTGCCCACATCACAGAACATGCTGGATGGGATCTTTTCAACGTTGTCTGTAAGCAAGAGGTACTGCAGAGGGGCAGCGCAGGACAGGACGAGCAGCAACAGGCATGAAATGAGGCAGACATCAGCTGAGGAAAAGCACAAGGTTGTAGGCAGCTGCTGCTGTTGCTGCTGCTTGCGTAAAGGCCAGCCTCGGTAGCCAGTTGTTCGTGGCTGCAGGAAGCAGAGTCAATGGAAAGTAACTGCAGGTTTGCAACAGCACGCTGCACATACAGTGCCTTATCTACATCTGCAAGATGTACACCATGTGCAGCAACCCAGCACAATTAGATGCGCCGCTGCCTGCTGCTGGTGCAAGGTGTTGCAGGAAAGAAGCGCCCATGTGTTGCTAATGAATGCACCATTCACTGACTGCTCCAACAGCTGCACATGCTATCCAGCATACCTTCAGATATATTGCCACCTCTTGAGGACCGCACATGTGCGTATAGATTGCTGTTGCGTTGCTGCACACGCCGCTTCCATCTGTGCTGTCAGTCAGCAGCGGCATCGGGATGGACTGCTGCATCAACTGCCATGCATCTTCCAGCTTGTCACCAACACAATACGAGAACCGATTCTTATGTGCCTCCCATAACGATTGCAGTCCCGTCTGCCAGTCAAGGGACGGCAGACCAGGGATAATTGGCAAGCCATCAGGCAAGCCAACAGCAGAGGTGGGAAGATGTATGTCGTCAAGGCCTGGTATGCTCAAGGCGCGTACCAGCGTCAGAACCAATGAAAACAGGATCAAGGATCGACATGTGCGTTGAGGCATCATGCTGCAGTTTGTTCATGTGTTGGCAGCCATCAAACAGGTCAAAGGACAGTCGTACGCCTGCGATCTTGTAATCAGCACAGCCATCAACAGTTACACGACCAATTTACATCACAGGGCATGCTTTTCTCCTCATGTCCGACTCAACATGCAGGTCAGCAAGCACCAGGGTTTCGAAAGCTCACAAATTTAGCGTTGGACAGCACTACGTTATATCCCGGCTGATCAGACTATACTTGTAAAAACAATTACTGTAGTTTGCTGCTGTATCAACGCTACATTCCCTGCTGCTGCTATCTTGCTGCTGCTGCTGTCCCAAACCACTGCCTCACGACTAGCACTATCGCAATGCTGCTGGGACTGCTCAGGCGCTTCCTGCCAGTACACGACATCAGCACGGACTATCAAGATCCACCTAACTTCCTCCAAGGGAAGCAGACACATCCGCAGCTGGTGAGCATGCTCCTCAGTGCTGCTACTGCTGCTGCTGCTCCTGCTGGTTGTGTTTCCTGCACATTCAGAAGTCCAGCTGCCTTATCATGCCACCGCAACTCAGCAAAGTTGGGTTCAGCACACGCTGTTTGGCCGCTGTGCCATGCAGCTGTTGCAGCTGCCTGCATAACCAAAGCAATCAGCCATTCTGTGTATACACTGTGTATACTCAGCTACGTAGCTGCACTTGCTGCCTCTCAGCACTGCTCGTCTCAGCGGCTGCAGCAACAAATGAACAGTCATGAAGGTAACACTGAGCAACAGTAGGGACTTGCAACCAGGAGCAGCAAACATTATAGCACACTAGTTCTGGGTTACGCCCTTAAGGTGCCTTCTTGTAACAAGACAGCTGGTCTCACAAGTAACAGGACAATGTAACAGTCAGCGGCTATGTCTGATAGTACGCTGTGTTCAATGTGCATGCTTTGTTGCAGGTGGGACTGCTGAGGCTGTTCTATGCGGACATCAAACCCATCACAGTTGCAGCCAGCAACCCTGCAGACGTATATGCAGCAGCCTTGGATGCTGCGCAAGCCATGCCACGATGGGAGATCTTGGCACAGCAGGAGCCAGACAGCAGCAGCAGCAGCAGCGGTGGTGAAGCCAGCTTCCAAGCAGTCGCTACCACCAAGGCAATGCGCTTCAAGGACGACATTGTTGTGAGGCTGACGACGCAAGAGGAGGGCAGCCGGACCGTGGTGGTGGATGTGCGGTCGCGCAGCAGGATGGGCCAGGTGGGTGCTGCCGGGCAGCTCATGTGCATCAATGCTTGATGTAACACAGGGAAGAGCGTGGCCGCGGCTTTGGTGGTGGTGGCACCGTGCCAGCTGATCTGACATGTCAGATGTACATCGCGGTCCTGTGCCTTATAATTATGCTGTTGCCTGTTTGCAAAGCACATTCCTGCATGCTGTCACTGCACGTTCTTCGTCTTATGCTCTAGTAACAACGTGCTGCTTGTGCCTGCTGCACTGGATTCTCGCAGGGTGACATAGGGGCCAATGGTGCGCGCATTCTGCAGTACCAGCGCAAGTTGAGCTCGCTGCTGCAGGAGCGGCACCTCAGCAAGCTGTGAGGGGGTGGCTTAGGGTTGCGAGGGATGCATCAACTGGTTGCAGCTTCTGCTTGATTGGTGACATATTTTTTTTGAGAGAGAGTAGTTACATGTGGGTCCAGTCACCATCTTAGGCAAGTTTTGCAATCAATCAATTGTGTTTGCAATCAATCAATCGATCAATCAATCAATCAATCAATCACTTTGCGGGGGTGGCGACCTTGGAGGCCAGTGCGCGTCAAATAGCCAAATCTACATCTTCAACCATCACAACAACCATTTCAAGCGACACCGGCTGCTGCAGACGGTGACCAGCGCGCAGCGCCTGCCTTTGCGTTCGAACTTTCAGTTCGAATTTTTTTTGCTCCCAAGGCGCGCCTACGGGCGCGCTAATCTCTTTAAACCGTTGTCTGCATGATGCTTGTGAAGTAGGGTGGCGTGCAGGGAGCGATCAGTGGACTTCGGGCACAGGGCAGCAGGCACTACATCAACTACACTGAATCCGACGCCACGCTTGAGGCGATGCTATGCTGCTTGGACTTTAATATAAGCAGAATGGTCCACTGGAACATGTGATTGGCATTGGCAATGGCTGCAAGGGTGTCAACGTGCTAGGGGGAGCACGCCCACTACAATGGTGCTGTTGCGGTGACACCTTGGCATAAGTATGTGCAGAGTTTGCTTTGCAAGTATGGTGTGGATGTTGAGGCGGCGGCTGATCGAGCTAATGCGTGCAAGAATCACATCAACCGTCAGGTCAGGAAGCTGCATGCAGACAGAATTGTTTGTGAATCACTGCAGCACTCTACTTTGAGCCGTTACATCACGCATGTGCACCCTACACATGCTGATACCATGCGTTTTAAAAGGGCTAGGCCCTTTTTGTGTTCTGGTGCGCCAACGCGTGGTATTGAGTTGCTGATGCGTGTTCGAATGGGCTGTCTTTGCGTGCATGAGCGTACCAGTCGTTATGGTGGCAGCAGAGCTGATTCTAACACAGCATGTCCTGCTTGTGGTCAGGGTGTTGAGTCTTTGTCACATCTGATGTTTGATTGTCCCGCTACTTCTGCTCAGAGGGATACTATGCTTGATGAAATTCGGTCTGTTTTGCGTGATGTTGCTGGCGGCGCTGAAAAATTGCGCAATGTGTTGTCGTTGACGGATGCATCCACCAAGTTGTTGCGTTTTGCTTCTGATGATATTTGGGTAGTAGGTGTGCCGAGGATATCTAGGGCATTGCTGAGTATCTTGTCCAAGCTTGGGATGTGCGTAATATTTGCAAACACAATGGAGCAGTGCTCCCTCTTTCTTCCGCTCCTGAGGGGCGCGGGGCCGATGGCGTTGATGCTATGGCTTAATGGGTAACATGATGATGATGATGATGATGACCATCTTAGATGGTATGAGCCACCCCAAATGAGCACAGAGTCAACACGTGACAAAAGGAGATGAGGGTGATGATTGATGATTGATGAGGGTGCGCGCCCGACATGATGGTGCTATGCGTGACATGTCACTGACATGTCACTGACCAGCATTGCAAGCATTGCATGAAGGTATGATGTTGCTAATACCTGGAGTCCAGGATCCGCCTAAAACGTTCACTTCACATGTGATGAGCGCATGAGTGGTGGGTGATTGCCCCAGGCTGCATAGGCTGTGATTTGCTTCAAAAGTCGCCTAAATGTCACTGACATTGTCAGACTGACATGTGGCACATTTTGGACATTACATGAGTAACTTATGTGAAGCGAACGATATATTACTAGTGCAACGGTTGCAACGCCGGCTGTTGCACTACAAGCATGACTCGTGATGATGCAGCTTGCATCTACCTGGTTGTCAGGATTCCGCTGAATTTTTTCTGACAGATCTGCTGGCACTGCCCTCAAGTAAAACACCTCAGCTGCTTCGTGGCTGCCCCTGCCTGCTGGCAAGTCTTAACTGCAAGTCTGCTTGCGTAGGCCCACTGGGAATGATGCCGCTGGGGTTCAGCTAAGGCTCACCCCACTCACGGCATGCCACTGCAGCACATCATGCTGCGACTTGAGCGCCTGCTGCTGGCACCGCTTTCAAATAAAACACCTCAGCTAAATCGTGGCTACCCCTGCCAGCTGGTACGTCTAACTGCAGATCTGCTTGCGTGGGCCCACTGGGGATGATACCACTTGGGTTGAGCGGGAACAGGCTGCTGTAGTAGCTGCGACGGCAGCCGTCAACATCGACCGTGTCGGGCACCTGCGGCAGCAGAAAAGAGAGCACAAAGCCTTTGATGATCATTTGTTGAGCTGTGTGGGCATGTGTTGATGCCGCTGGGGTTGAGGGGGGACAGGCTGCTGTAGTAGCTGCGCCGGCAGCCGTCAACATCAACAGTGTCAGGCACCTGCAGCAACAGCACCAGCAGGTCACTAAGCAGCAGCAGAGCCATCTAAACAGTTGCTGTGTATGTAGTAACTACTGCGGCAGCCGTCTACATCAACAGTGTCAGGCACCTGCAGCAGCAGTAGCAAAACGAGCACAAAATATTGGGTGTCAAAGCTCTGTAGGCCCACTGGGAATGATGCCGCTGGGGTTCAGGGGGAACAAGCTGCTGTAGTAGCTGCGACGGCAGCCGTCAACATCCACAGTGTCAGGCACCTGCGGCAGCAGCAGCAGCAGCAAAGCCATCTATACAAAAGCTGCTGTGCAGGCGCAGTAGCTGCCGCAGACCACCCAAGCACAGTTTACACAGCAACAAGACAGAACCCCGCCTGCATGCTGCTGCCTGCCCTGAGGGCCTCATCTGCCTCACATCATGCACCCAAGTGCAGATCATACACCACATCACCCCAAAACAGGACACACGCGAAGTTTCATCATCGTCACACATACACCCTCCCATAACATGTTGGGTGTGTTCACACCACGCATATCTCATCCATTCTTTCATGGCACACATCAAAGCCACACCTGCAAGCTGCTGCCTGGCATCTTGATCTGCCACACATCACACACGCAACATCAGATGAATACACCAATTCACCCAAAACCGTTTGGGCTGTTGTTTGACGAAGGACACAAAGCAGCCTGAAACCGTCACACACACGGATACACCCTCCAGTAACGTGCGCAAGTGTAAGATGTAATCATATTATGCTAGCTCATTCAATTAATCTTACATTCTGAACCCATCCCGAAGCCGCACCTGCATGCTGCTGCCTGGCATCTTCATCTGCCACACATCACACACCCAAATTATGATGATGCATCCACCACCCCAAAACAGGGTAAAGCAGCCGAAAGCCGCACCTGCATGCTGCTGCCTGGTATCTTAATCTGCCACACGTCACGCTCCCAAATTATGATGCATCCACCACCCCAAAACAGGGTAAAGCAGCCGAAAGCCGCACCCGCATGCTGCTGCCTGGCATCTTCATCTGCCACACGTCACGCTCCCAAGAGCAGATGCAGACACCACTTCACCCCAAACCACTGTTTGACAAAGGACACAAAGCAACCGAAGCCCCACCTGCATGCTGCTGCCTGGCAACCTCATCTGCCACAGATCGCGCACCCAAGAGCAGATGCGTTCAACACCCCGCCCCCGTTCCAGGTGGCCTATTAGACCACCCAAGAATGGTACACACAATAACTTGGGAGAAGCCGCACGTGCAAGCTGCTGCCGGGCATCCTGATCTGCCTCACAGCACGCAGCCAAGTGCAGATGCATAAAACATAGCATTCACAAAACACGACAGACCACAACCCAAGGTTCCTTAACCGACACACACAGACACCCTCCCCCGTAACGTGCGCGGGTGTGACGTGTGATCACATCATGCATAGCTCAGTCATTCATTCGTTCAACCCCAACCCGAAGCCGCACCTGCATGCTGCTGCCTGGCATCTTGATCTGCCACACATCACGCATCCAGCCTTGCAGGTTGGGGTAGTCGCTCACACGCCATCGATACATACACCACATCACCCAAACACAGGACACAAAGCAGCTTGAAGCCGCATCTGTATGCTGCTGCCTGGCATCCTGATCTGCCTCACATCACGCTCCTAAGTGCAAGTGCAGATGCAGACACCACATCACCCCAAACCACTGTTTTACAAAGGACACAAAGCAGCACACAGCCGCACCTGCATGCTGCTGCCTGGCATCCTTAACTGCCACACACCACGCACCCGCCATGCATACAACACCCTGGCCCCTTCCGGGTGGCCTATCAGACCACCCAAGAACAGTACACACAGCAACATCACAGAAGCCGCACCTGCATGCTGCTGCCTGGCATCTTGATCTGCCACACGTCACGCATCCAGCCTTGCAGGTTTGGGTAGTCGCTCACACGCCGCCGGCCGCACCTGCAAGCAGCAGAGCAGCAGCAACAGCAGCAGCAGCAGATTGGCAATCACATATTGGCTGAGCATAGGCGGAACCGCCAAACATGCACACCAACGTTGAATCGCATCAGTTGATTGCCTAACACAATTCAGCACAGATTGGAGGATTGACGGCGCCTGTCAATGCTCTAAATGCCAATTGAAATGTCACCATGATATAACTGTTATATTTGTTACATGACATATGTGTCTTTTTGTGTCACAAACTCAGCCAGCAGCACCACACCTGAACAGCCCCGCGTAGGCAGCATCAAAGCGAACAATTGTGGGGAACAGACGGAGGTCGGCTTCAGTGAACCTGCAGCAGCAGCAGCGGCAGCATCAGCAGCATCAGCAGCAGTCTGTCAGCGGAAATATCATAGCCTTGAGCCAACCGAGTTCTGAGCAACAGCACCGGCTTTGTTGTAAGCGGCATCTTGGGGCATAAAGTTGCAGTGTGGACATGAGAGATGCTACAGCAACCCCGGCAGCAGACGTGGGTCAAAGAACAAGCACACATCGCCCAGAGAACACAGAACAGCAGCTGCAGGATGCAGGGCTTCAAATGTCACCTGTCTGCCAGCAAGAAGCGCGTCTAGCACAGCTGCTGGTCCAGTGCCGCCAAGAGCTCATGCATCTCAAAGTTGAGAGCTGCTACAGCAACAGCAGCACAACGCTGGTGGCTGACTAGGGGTACACCACAAGCATACGTCTGTCCAGAGAACATAGAATAGGAGCTGCAGGATCTAGATTTTCAAGATGTAGGTTTCAAGACCTAAGTTTCAGGATCTTACCTGTCTCCCAGCAGGAACCGCGTCTGACCAAGCTGCGTGTCCAGTGCCGCCATGCGCTCATGCATCTCACCACAACCTCCTTATGAAGGACGTAATGGTCCAGAGAGAGCACAGAACAGCAGCTGCGGTATTTAGGTTTGAAAATCACAAAAATCACAAAGATCACAAACAAGATAAGACCAAAATTTCCTGGATCCCAGCAGGAAGCGCGTTTGCCCCAACTGCTGGTCCAGTGCCACCATGAGCTCATGCATCTCGCCACAAAACCCGAATGAGGGACATATTGGTCCGGAAAAGGCAGAACAGCAGCTGCAGGATCTGGGTTTGAGGATCACAAAATCAAAAAGATAAGACCAAAAAAGATAAGATCAAGATCACCTGTCTCCCAGCAAGAAGTGCGTCTGGCCCAACTGCTACAGAAACCTCAGCAGCAGAACACTGACTTGGGTCAAAGAACACGCGTATGTCTGTAACAAAACACAGAACAGCAGCCTGCTGTTGGCAACAGCTTCTCACCTGTCTCCCAGCAAGAAGCGTGTCTGGCCCAGCTGTTGGTCCAGTGCCGCCATGAGCTCATGCATCTCGCCAACTGCAGCATCGTACGCGGCCTGTGTGGTGGAAAAGCCTGCGCGGTACACACCGTTGTTAATGCAGCGGTACACCTGCATTGCAGGCATACACGAAAACGTAGTGATGAAACAGTGATGGTTTCAACATCGTTGGTAGTGACAGTGTGATGGAACAGCCTGCGCAGTATATGTCGTTGTTGTCAGCTGTTTGCCTGCAGCGGCATTGCAGCGACGCATGTCTTGCCATAAAGCATGCTTTGCTGAACTGGCTACCATCTGAGTGCTAGCAGGCCACAGCAAAGCATTGGGAGCACTTCATAATGCATGGGTGGTGCTGATCGCAGCAGATACACCTTGCTTGGTTGATCATATGCTATGATGCATATCAGAGCTATTGATTAGTTACACAGAAAACCCTCCTGTGTAATCAATCAATGCCTCTAACATTCATGATAGCATGTGATCAACCAGGCAAGGTAGCCTCAACGTAGCTAGCTGAGAGCAGTCTGCAGTGCTTTGTGTATGCTCCTCGGCAGTGTAGCGGATTGCGCACGTCACGTATAACAGCAGCAGCTGCCCAGGAGTCAAACAACCAACGATGCTGCCTGTGTGGTGAACAAGCCTGCGCAGTCCACCCACCTTGTCATTCAGTGCGTCGATCTGCTGCTGCAGGTGTGCGGGGTACAGCTCCACCCCAGAGGCACCCGGCAGCTGTAGCTGCCCCAGCATGCCCTTCCCACCCTCCGACCAGCAAACGGCATCCCATACAGTGCGCAAACTGCAACATAGCACAGTGCTAACACATAATGATGAGTGCGAATGACACAGAGCTGAACAAGTGCTGAATTTATAGCACCCCCACCTTGTCATTCAGCGCGTCGATCTGCTGCTGCAGCTGTGCAGGATAAAGGTCCACCCCAGATGCACCTGGCAGCTGCAGCTGCCCCAGCATGCGCACGATGTCGCTGCTCTCGTTGCTGATAGCGCGCATGGCCTTCTTGTCGATCAGCAGAGGAGCGGTGCAGCGGCCGCGGTAGCCGGGGCTTAGCTTGTCGTAAACCTCCCTGCAGAACACAAGAATAGACAGCAAATGTGGTCGCCGTATGGAACCGATTTTCCTTGTTTGACTGGACGCCAAGAGAAACCCATGTTGTCGTACAGCCTGTGGTGGGAGGTGTATGGGCGCGTGAGGCTTCCTCATCGTCAAAAACGCGGGAACACACCATGCGCAGCACATCAATTCATTCATCAGTACAGCTACACGTGGCCGGATGTACCAAGGCCGCAGCAACATAGCCAAGGCTCTTTCTTACATATTTAGTCTTCAATACTGTCCAAATTTTTAACTTTGCTCTTTGGTCTAAATCTGATCATTATGGATTGCCAGAAAGTCAAACAACATTTTTTTTATTAGTTGCAACACTTCCCGTATTGTTAGATGTTTTATTTAAATATTTAATTTTTAGACATTTAAACAGAGCTTCTGTTTAGCCTATACCCTGATAAACCCTAGACCCTGAACCCCTGTTGTCTCATGAAACTGCTTTCAGGGCCAAACACAAAAAACACGAACCACCTCACCACAAGTCGCGTGCTCCTGTAACCGGGTCGACGAAGGTTGGAACACCCAGCCTGCTCTCGTGGCCTGCTCAGGGATGTCTGCCAGCCTGCCCACACTGACACTGTCAACAATAGTGCACACTGAACTTGGCTTGCAATCTGGCTCGCGACTGAGCCCCTGGGCACAACATATGTTGCAGTAAACCATGGTAATGCTGAGTGCTTGAAGGTAAAACACTCACCACAAGTCACGTGCTCCTGTAACCGGGTCGACGCCTGGGTGGAACACCCAGCCTCCTTGTGTGGCTTTGCTCAGGGATGTCTGCCAGCCTGCCCACACTGATTCTGTCAATCATAATAGCAGTGCCAACTGAACACCGCACGATTTCTACCTAGCATGGGCTGGACCCCTGGGCACACCACATCTTGTAGCACGCTGCTATAGCACCGGCTGTCTCACAGACTCAAACTCACCACAAGTCGCGTGCTCCTGTGACTGGGTCAGCGCCTGGTTGGAACACCCAGCCTCCTCGCGTGGCCTGCTCAGGGATGTCTGCCAGCCTGCCCACACTGACGTGCCTGTCAAGGCCTGAAAACACCAGCGCCAGCAGCACACGGTGGCACCTGCACCACAAAATACACAAACTCAGGAACTGCGGATGTGTGCGGGTTGAGGCATGAGGACAGGGCGTTCTTGGCATTTGCCTGTCGAGACATGAGAACACCAGCGCCAGCAGCACACGGTGGCACCTTTACAACAGCAATTGGAAGCGCTTCACAGTATATGAGGTTAATATTTACAGACCAGTAGACATGTCAGTACGAAGCATGGACAGACTGGCCGCTATTGGCTTTTTTTGCTGGGAAGCCAGTGACTGAACTTGACAGCAGCAGCGCAGTTACGGCAACTGTTTTGTACTGTGATGTGTCTGTTGTTAGTCATACTTCAACCAATGCTTCAGATGCGTACTCACCATGGACATGCGTTGCCGACATACAAGTGGTAGCGGCCTGACTCAACCTGCAGAAATGCAAACAGAACGCAAGTCAACGCAAGGCATATAGCACAACACAACACAACACAAGCCATGCCCAGCAGTGACACTGTTACACACACAAGTGGCACGTACGGCGGGCAGCCATTGTAGACACAGCAATATGCCTGCATCAGCATCGGCAGCCACGGCAGGCCTATACAAGTCGCTGCAGCATCAAAGATGCAAGCAGCTTGGCGTGTCAATCCATCAGGCTACACAAACGTGCTACTAACCCAATATCTGACGCACCGGGAAGCCTGGTGAGCCAATGCGCTCGTTGAATGCGTTGACTGGGCGTGTGTAGCTGCCGCTGCTGTCCTGCGGAGCCAGCTCACGCACCATCGTCTCCCAGGCGAGCCGCCAGCCAGTCTTCGCCCCTGCAACACCAGAGGCCACAGTGACAATGGTGATTTTGTGGTACTGAAGTCCAACACTACTCATTCCACTACTAAACCCGCGCAGACGTCTGCCAGGCACGCCGCCCGCCAACCTTGGCGCCTGCAAAGCTAGCAGCCACAGAAAGCTGGTGCTTTGGTGTAACTGTTGCGCCATGACTTCTAAACCCATGCAAATGTACTGCTGGGCAGCAGTACATCACTGCAGGCAGTACGCTGCGTTTAGCATTCAGCGACTGGCCTGGCAAGTTGCAGCAGCAGCTGCAGCAGGAAAACGTGTACTACACAACTGCAGGCTGATGCATTGATGGATGCAACAAACACATGATCGACGCGGCCTTCACTTCCTGTTTGCAGCACGAAAACTCAGCGCCTGATGTGACTGTGTACACCAGCTCGCACCTGCTACAAGTGCTCCCTGCGGCACTAGCTTTGACGTCCATTCCAGCATTGAGAAGCCTTTGTTGACTTGCTGCTGCTGCTGCTGGCATCGCACCACCACAGCTGTAGCTGACCTGGATCGTGCTGTCCTGAACGGTGCTGTTGGGCGCTGGGAGTGCTGCTGCAGCAGCTGGTGGCTCATTGACTGACGCATATGTAGACTAGCCGCGACAACACTCAATGGTCAGGGTGAACCCTGGAAGTGAAGATGGCCAGGCTGTGCTGGTTGGGTAGGGCTGTTGGCTACTGCAAAGTCAGGTGTACCACTCGGTCTACGCTTGCACACATCAAATAGATTAATTTCGGCAGCGATCTGGTGTAGACACATCCACCAGGGTGGCTACGCACCTGTGCTCGGAGAAACGTCAGCAAGTCACACCTCTGACAAAGCCCTGCTTGCAACACTCCGGCATACGCATCATGTCCCCTGCAGCTTGGGCCTCGTGCATCAGTTTGACATCACTAGAATTTGTCAGGCTGCTAAAGGAGGTCCAGCTGCATTTCACCAACAGACGGGAGCATCTTTCTCTCCTGTTGCTGCATGCACCTGCGAGGCGCGTCTCCTGGGACACACATGCATCAGTGAAGTTTGAAAAGACATCCGCAGAATGCGGGGGCCGGCGTTGCTGGCCCTCGCCCTGCTGGTGTTAGTGAGCCCGGTCTGCTGTGCTAGGCTTCCTGGGGACTTGCAGACGCAGCTGATGCTCTCTAGCGGTCTGAACGGCCTGCTCTCTGACCGTTCGAGCCTTGCGGGCCCCTCAGTAGCAGACCTAGGCCTGCCAGCAGCAGCGCAGGGGCAGCAGCAGGACCCCCTGGCCAATCCAGCCCTTCACACAGTGTTCTCAGCAGACAGCGCAATCGGGCGCAGAGCAGTGCAGTCATCCCTGCGATGGCCGGAAAAGTCAGCTGGGTTTGACCCTGCAAAGGCTGCAAAGCTGGCGCAGTTTCAGTCCATCTCCTACTGTGCAGCCTTGCAGGATGTAGCCACCTGGAATTGCACTCGATGCCAGCAGATACCAGGTTTTGAGCCGCACTTGGTGCACTTTGATGCGTCTTGGGACCTGCTTGGATACATAGGGTACTGGCCGTCGATGAATGCCAAGGTCATAGTGTTTCGTGGCACTGACAGCAGCAGCTGGTACAACTGGGCTGAAAACATGCGGGCGTGGCGCACAGGTGGGTTCAATGGCTTGATGCAAACAGCAGCAGGGCAGAAGCAACACGAGCATGCATGGTCTATTATGCGAATTCACTGGCGCATTTTAGGTTTGGCTGTACTGCACGTTCACAATGGCGTGTGGCCTCCTCAAGTGCTGCTTCTGAATGCGCACGCCAGCCAGGTGGACGCATGGTGTTACACAGCAGCAGCGGCATCAAACCTGCATGGAACGCTTGCAGGACAGGTGCAATGGCCCCTGCTGTGCCTGCCTTTGTTCTTGTCACACACGAATTGCATGGCCTTTCTGATGCTGCAGATGCCACATATCCAGTCGACGGTGCGCCACCGTCGCTGCGCCTGCACTCCGGCTTCCTCATACTATGGAACAGCAGCAGCATGGCCTCAACGTTCCATGCAGCGTTCGGTGAGCTACATAAGCTCCACCCAACCGGGCCAACGTACGTGCTGGGACATAGCATGGGTGGCGCGCTTGCGCACTTAGCAGCGCTGGACCTGCAGATCATGTACCACTTGCCGGACGTCAGGGTTGTTACGTTTGGTTCGCCGCGTGTCGGCAACTCGGTGTTTGCAGAGTTCTTTGCGCAGAAAGTTTCGGAGTCCTGGCGGTTTACGCATGGTCGCGACATAGTGCCGTCCGTGCCACCGCAGCTGCTGGGCTTCAAGCATGTGTCGCGGGAGGTGTGGTTGGTGGATGTGGATGACGGTCCTGCAGGCGTGCAGCAGCGCATTGTGGTTTGTGATGATAGCGGGGAGGATCCCTCGTGTCATAACGCTGCTTGCCGCCTGGGGCTGTGCACATCTGTCGCTGATCATCTGAACTACATGGGGGCACACATGTACCGCGGTGGCAAGTGCTGACACAGCATGTGGGCGACACTGCAGCAGTGTTGGATATGTGCTGTCTTGTGATACCATCGCGTGCAGTTGGGCTGTGTTGCTGCTTTGTGGCGTCAGTGTGCTGGGATATGTTGGGCATGTGCTTGTCCTGGTTCGTGTGGAGTTGGTGCTGCTGTGTTTTGTGCGCAAAGCGCGCAAGCTGCAGCATGGCGTGTGCAGGATCTAGTTGCAGCCCTGTAGTGGGTGGTAGTGGTAGGAGAGTAGTAGCAGGGTATGAGAGTGTGTATTGTGGGTTGCGGTGAGGTGCCTGGCAGCCCCTCGTTTTTCAGTGTATTTGTACCTGCCATTTGGCAGCGCTGCTACAGAGCATGGAGCAGGGCTTGTCTGTACTACTAGTGATTTCAGCTGTAGCGTGCATCTGCATGTGTGCATCGCATTGTAAGTCAAGTTTTTGTAGCATATCATGAGTTGACATGCGTTGCATGCCTGCATGGCATACAGCCAGCCGGCAATGGTCTACTGGCATGGATATTGTGTGCCAGGCCCCGATCATCAGCTGCCTTGGCGCCGCGTGTATCCGCTGCACTTTTCATGCACACAGCAGGTTGCTCCAGATCATGCACACGAGGTTGTGTGCCAGGTACATCTCTTGTGTCAGTTTTTATGTTGCTGTTGCGGGACCAGTTGCGTGAGATCTGGTTCTACTATGAGTGCTTAATCACGGCCTGTTGGGGAAGTGGGTTCCTTGAGCTCGGGTGTACCAGGCGCGTGTTGCAGTGCGCAGGCATTGCCTTGCTATGGGTTGACTTGGCCTCTGCTGGCCGAGGTGCGGTGCAGTTTTACCAGCACCTTGCCTAGCAAGCTATGTGGTCGGTTGTTGATAGATCATGTCAGCACACAACTGCAAGGTTCTGTGGTTTATGCAAGCTATCTGCCTGTAGAGTGCCAATTTACCAGTGCCACTGGTACAGTGTATCTAGGTGCGACCCTGTGGAGTTCACCACCCTGGTGGCTGCAGTCTTGTCACAGATCCCAGCCTGAGTGTTGCGTTGCTCACAAAGAACCAGGATGCGTTTGCAGCAGGCATTTCGGACCCACGACACTGCATGTGGCGCGATTTGAACAAGACAAAATTCAGTCAAACTCATCATGGCAGAAACCTTTGTCACACGTTGACACATACAGTAGGGTTGCCATGCTCCTCGATCCGGCTATTGAAGTGTCATTGCATGCTTTTTATGCCTGCGTAAAGCGTTCGTCGCTTCTGGCGCTCTCGACTCAACAACACGCTTGCATCCATACTCTAAGCTCTGAACAGCAGCAGCCATGGCGAGCTGTGTCAACATTTCAAAGCTGGTGTTGCGGCTAGCGCAGGTGCGGGCGAGGCAGCTGAGCAGCCTGTGCTGGAGCCAGGCGTAGGCAGCGACGTGTGATGTCCAGCGGAGCGTACCCTTGCTCTCATGCGACGCACAGTGCACCAATCATGTTTTGTGAAGCAGTATAGAGTATCGGGTTGGGTGTACATGACCTCACGTCACCAGGGTCATGCTTAACCACTACACCCGCTTTTGCCCTGCTGCTGCTGGCAGCTGGGTAGCGTGAGCACAGCAACGATAAGCACGGCAGCCATCACCAGGTTACGGTTGCCTTCAGCACCTATGATACAGCATCGATACCGGTCAATCATGCTCACAGACCATCACGCGCATGCTCACCTGCCGTACCTGCTGCTGTCTACTGCCGCTGCTGTTATTCCTGCAAGATCGTATTTGCGCTTATTGCCTTTGCATCAGCAGCCTCGCTCAACCAGAACTGGCCCAGTATGGACAGATCCATCCTGTCAGCTGTGCGCTTCATGATCTTTACCGGCGTGATGGCGTTCCTGCTCTCTATCTTCTACGCCATCGTCTGCTGCGTTGAGGGTCTCAAGCGCACCTTCTCTGGTTTGGTAGAGGTTCTGATCAACGGCCTGTGGGTGATATTCTGGATGGCAGCTGCAGCAGCCTTTGCAGCATACCAGCCCTGCAAAATCAAGGACTTTGACTGGAGGTACAACCGCTGCGACGTGTTCATTGCAGCACAGGCGTTTGCCTGGCTGTCCTGGCTGCTGTGGATCGCCAGTCTGGGCATCTCCATCATTGAGATGAGGCGGGGAGAGGGCTTCTCAGGAGGTGAGGCACCCTTTTGCGTAACAAGATGGCAGTAGCAGTACGTTCGTTTTGTGACATCGCGCAGTAGCTTTACACAGTGAACTGTTGCTTATGCGCAGTTGACCAGCCCGGTAGTCGTCTGACTGGCGCTGGAGCTGAGCATACGCTTCTCCTCCATTTGCTTGTACACTTTCCTTACCCTGCTTTTTCCCTGGCGTCCGTTGTCCTGCAGGCTCAAAGAGGTACCCAATGGGCACAGCCCCTGCCATTGTGTGATCAACATGCGCAGCGTTGACAGCGCTCAGCTTCGGGAGCAGCAGCAGTAGCAGGGGGGTTGTGTTTAGGGTCTTGCTGAGCAGCATGCCATGGCAGCTGCTGGTTCCTTTTCACACAGCTTGCTGCTGCTGGCGGTGATGTTTGGTATTGCTGAAATGAGGGTGTGCACTTCTGTGGCTGTGCGCAAATGACACAGCATGCATGCAACTACTCATGATTTGCTGAGGGACATAGCTTTGAGGTCAGCACTGCTGCATGGCATGTATGTATGGTGTGAGTGCGTGTCCCGTGCTTGGGACAAGCACTGGCGGTGTCAAGGACGTTCCTTGGCTGTGTTGTCCGCAGCTCCTTGTGCACATACTCTTGTTTTGTGCATGTGCCGAGTGATGTGAGCATGACATGTGAGTGACAGCAGAACATGGGGCTTGCCTTTTGGGTGATGTGTGGGCGTGCATTGCACAGGTGCAATGTGGATGTCATGTGTACTTGCACTCGTGTTAGAACAGCAGAATGCTGCAGCAGGGTTGTTTGCTTGCGTCAGCAGTGCCAAGTAGACTCAGGACTGCTCGCAGCGGCATAACAGTTAGTTGCAGCATGTGGTCTAGGTAATGGCAGTGCTGCTGCTTTGCTGCGAACGCATCGCAGGCACGCAAAGTATGGTATGTTTGCGTCTGCAGCTTTTCCTTCATTTCAGTCTAGGTTCCTTTTTGTATGACTGGTTCCTGGTCTCTAGGTTTACAGATGACTGACCGTTCAACACTTCTATTGCAGTACCAAGCGGCTTGCTGTGTATTTGAGCGCTGCTTGTTGTGTAACAGATGCCCTGCTGAGCTTTGTTGGGTAGAGTAGCTCCTGCAATGCAAAGGACTTGCAGGCACCAACACCTTTGCTGGCATCTGACCCTGAGCATGACAAAGACCATCCAAATGATGCAAGATGGCAACCTGATACCACCCCGATGTTTTAGGAGGTGGCTTGGCAGGCTTTCAAGGACAAAACACAGTCAGCAGGCGAGCATGACTGAGGGCCCAGGTCTTTGACGTTGTTGGCGCATGCCTGGACGTAGGCTGTGGATCTGATCTTTAAATGTCACGTCCTTTGTTCACCACACGTGTGAAACAATTGGAATTCGGCGTGAACAGGTGGCGCGAGGTCACCTTCCAACACAACACACACAGCGAAGACACCAGCCAGCAGCATGGCGATTGGCATGCAGGCAGCTGATGACGTTCCTTGCCTATCGGATCTCCCTCTTGACGTGCTTCATGGCCTGCTGTTGAGATTCCTGTCACCAAGAGATGTTGTAGCCCTGTCAGCTGCGAGCAAACCGCTCAGGCAGCACGCAGAAAATGAGCAGGTCATCTGGCCTGCCATATGCCAACGGGAATTCGGGGCATGCACGCAAGTGGAGCAGTGGGTGGCAGGCAGCAGCAGCAGCAGCACCCCACTTTCATACAGGTGCGTGGCCAGGTGGTGTTGGCAGCTGGGTGATATGGCTTGTGTCAGCTGTCCCTCTGGCTTGAACTACTTACGGATAGCTATACATTTCAGCACTGGCAAACTGTGCGCGATGGTAAATGTGCATGTGCAGCGAGTAGCGTTGGGGTGGCATGGTCAACGATCCGGTTGCATGGGTGAAGATCCAATGCCCACATGCTGATCTGTTCACAATGCTAGCGACTGTCTGAACTGTGAAAGCAAGACAGCCGTATGTGTGGAGATCAGTAGTAGAGTGCTGATCAAGCAGATGCCTGCAAGCACGCCGGCCTAGCCAGGCTCTACCAATAACCTGCAGTCACTCAGACACCCCAGCACGCTTGTTCAGAGCTGTGGTTTGTGCAGGCAGTCACATGAGGCGCTTCATATGAACTGCCTCAGCTACTGCACACATACATCAGCATCAACAGTATCTCCTTTACCACAACACCCCCCACTCTCCTCCGCGTCCGTTTGTCCCCTGCAGGCAGCTCTACCCGCTGCTGGCCGACTACAGCAGCTATGTCGGCGTCTGGTACCAATCAGGAGAAGCTGCAAGTCCTGCAGGAGCCCTCTTCTCGTTTCGCTGGGCGCCTAACGGCATTGAAGTGGTGCAGCTGCAGCCGCGCCGGCAGTTCACAACAGACATCGCACACCAGCAGCTCTGCATGCTGGGCCCTCGGTTCCCCAGGTTCCAAGGGGATCTGGTGGTTGGAGGAACCAAGTGTGTGCTGAGGGATTATGGAAGCAGCAGGGAGCAGCAGAGCAATGGAGGAGGATCACCAGGAGGTAAGAGGAGCGAACAGAAGTTGACTGCAGGGTTTTCAAGGGGATCTGTCAGGAGGTGAGAGGAGCCAACAAAAGCTGACCGCAGGTTTCAGGTGGATTTGGTGGTTGGAGGCAAAAAGTGTGTGCTGAGGGACTATGGAAGCAGCAGGGAGCAGCAAGGCAACGGTGGAGGGTCACCAGGAGGTAAGAGGAGTCAACAGAAGTTGACCGCAGGCTTCATGGGGATTTGGTGGTTGGAGGTAGTAAGTGTGTGGTGAGGGACTATGGGAGCAGCAGGGAGCAGCAGAGCAACAGAGGAGGGTCGCCAGGAGGTGAGAGGAGCGAACAGAAGTTGACTGCAGTTTCAGGGGTTCTGGTGGTTGGAGCAGGTTGGAGGTTCCAAGTGTGTGCTGCGGGACTATGGAAGCAGCAGGGAGCAGCACGGCAATGGAGGAGGGTCGCCAGGAGGTGAGAGGAGGAAACAGCTGTTGACTGCAGGTTTCAGGTGGATTTGGTGGTTGGAGGCACCAAGTGTGTGTTGAGGGACTATGGGAGCAGCAGGGAGCAGCACGGGAACAGTGGAGGGTCACCAGGAGGTAAGAGGAGCGAAGCGAAGTTGACCGCAGGTTTCAGGGGATTTGGTGGTTGGAGGTTCGAAGTGTGTGCTGCGGGGCTATGGGAGCAGCAAGGAGCAGCAAGGCAACGCAGGAGGCTCCCCAGGAGGTAAGAGGAGTTGAAAGAAGTTGACTGCAGGTTTCCTGGGGATTGGTGGTTGGAGGTACCAAGTGTGTGTTGAGAGATGATGGGAGCAGCAGGGAGCAGCACGGCAATGGAGGAGGGTCGCCAGGAGGTAAGAGGAGCAAACAAGGGTTTGACCGCAGGTTTCAGGAGATCTGGTGGTTGGAGGTACCAAGTGTGTGCTGCAGGACTATGGGAGCAGCAGGGAGCAGCAAGGCCATGGAGGGGGGTCTCCAGGAGGTAAGAGGAGTGAATTGAAGTTGAGCGCGTGCTGCCTGCTTGCAGGAAGCAGCAGCAGCGCCAGGGTCTCTGCAGCAGAGGCTGCTGCCGTGTGCTTCTGTTCACAGTACTTATTCCGCTGACAATTTTATAAGCAAATCTGCTGCCACCGACGGTGTTCCTTGCTGCATGCTTGCTTGCAGGAAGCAGAAGCAGCAGCAGCTCCAGGGTCTCTGCGGCAGAGGCTGCCGCCGTGTGCTTCTGTCCACAGTAGTATGTTACGGATGACTATGATCACCGATTTTGCTGAAACATTGTTCCTTGCTGCATGCTTGCTTGCTTGCAGGAAGCAGGAGCAGCAGCAGCTCCAGGGTATCTGCAGCAGAGGCTGCTGCCGTGGGCATATTTCCACAGTAGTTCTGCTGAAACGGTGTTCCTTACTGCATGCTTGCTTGCAGGAAGCAGAAGCAGCAGCAGCTCCAGGGTATCTGCAGCAGAGGCTGCTGCCTCGTGCGTTTGTCCTAAGCAACTGTTCTGCGGATCATTGTGATGAGCAATTCTGCTGAACCATTGTTTGTGCTGCATGTGTGTTGCTTGCTTGCAGGAAGCAGAAGCAGCAGCAGCTCCAGGGTATCTGCAGCAGAGGCTGCTGCTTGCGTGGCAGCACCGCTAGGAAGCAGCCCTGGCACGTCTTCCGGCTTTGGCTACGAGCTGCTGCGGTTCATGCAGAACACGGTGCAGAAGGTGAGGTGGGGTGGCAAGCCAGTGCTGTTGAGTTACTGATTACCCTTACAACCTGTCAGCTGTGCCAGCCGGGTACAGCTGTGACTCACCACGCAGCATCCGTGTGTTATGTTGGTTATGAGGCAGTGTGGCAAGGCTAGCTGGTGCTGGTGTCCACCGCTTGTTGTTTGTTGCTGTTGTCAGAAGGAACTAGGCAGCAGCAGCCCAGGCATGTCTTCTGGCTTTGGTTACGAGCTGCTGCGGTTCATGCAGAGCACGGTGCAGAAGGTGCGGCAGCTACGCAGCAATCTAAAAAGCAATTTAGTTGTTTGACTGGCTAGAGCTACTGGCTGCGTTGCGGAAGGTGCGGCAGCTGCGCAGCAATATGGTGCTGTTGACTTATTGTGGACTTATTTTACAACCTGTCAGCTGGTTGTTAGCTGACTAGGCAGCAGCCCAGGCACAGCGTCTGGCTTTGGTTACGAGCTGCTGCGGTTCATGCAGAACACGGTGCAGAAGGTGCGGCGGCCGCCTTGTGACTCACCGCAAACGGCCATGTAGATCGTGATTGAACAGGCGGGGCGGCAAGGCAGGCTGGTGTTGTTGTTCACATCTGCGCTTTGATTTGCTTTGGCTGTATGAGGTAGCTATTGGCATTAGTACCTAGTACCCTAGTACTAGGCAGCAGCCCCGGCACGTCTGTTAGCTTCGGTTACGAGCTGCTGCGGTTCATGCAGACTACGGTGCAGAAGGCAAGGCAGCTGCGCAGCAATCTGGTGCTGTTGACTTTCCGTTCAGGTGCCCTAACACATGTGCAGCTGTTTCGGCTGGGCAGCAGCTGTGCCTCACCACGAACTGTCTATCGCGCCAGACATGATGGCATCTGCACTGTGCTGGTGTTGCTATACTGATCTTTGCTGCTCTGCGTTGCTCCTGCTCCTGCTGCACGCTGCAGTCTGGCCGCCGCAGCCGTCGATCCGGTGGCAACAGCGCGACGCGCGCCCCGCTGCTGCATCACTTCACGCGCGTGGCGTGCCCCACACGACAGCAGCGCAGACAGCACCCACATAGCTATTTTTTGCATTTCGCTACACAAACATTTGGCATCTGTACTGCGCTGGTGTTGCTATACTGATCTCCGCTGCTCTGCGTTGCTTCTGTTCTGCTGCACACTGCAGTCTGGCCGCCGCAGCCGTCGGTTCGGTACAGCTGTGACTCACCACGAATTGCCTTCATTGCTCCGCACTTATCTGTGGCGTCTGTACTGTGCTGGTGTTACTATGCTAATCTTCGTTGCTGTGCGTTGCTTCTGCTGTGCTGCACGCTGCAGTCTGGCCGCCGCAGCTGACGATCTGGTGGCAACAGCGCCACACAGATATATGGCATTTGTACTTTGCTGGTGTTGCTGTACTGATCTTCACTGCTCTGCGTCGTTCTGCTCTGCTGCACGCTGCAGTCTGGCCGTCGCAGCCGTCGATCTGGCGGCAACAGCGCCACGTGCGCGCCGCTGCTGCACCACTTCACGCGCGTGGCGTGCCCCACACGACAGCAGCGCAGACAGCACCCACATCGACGCCATACAGATATGCGGCATCTGTAATGAGATGGTTTTGCTATACTCATCTCATCGCTCTGCGTTGCTCTGCTCTGCTGCACGCTGCAGTCTGGCCGCCGCAGCCGTCGGTCCGGTGGCAACAGCGCCACCCGTGCACCGCTGCTGCATCACTTGACGCGCGTGGCATGCCCCACACGACAGCAGCGCAGTCAGCACCTACATCGGCGCCACACAGATGTGTGGCATCTGTACTGCGCTGGTGTTGCTATACTGATTTCTGCTGCTCTGTGTTGCCTCTGCTCTGCTGCACGCTGCAGTCTGGCCGTCGCAGCCGTCGTTCTGGTGGCAACAGCGCGTCCCGCGCGCCGCTGCTGCATCACTTCACGCGCGCCGCTGCTGCATCACTTGACGCGCGTGGCATGCCCCACACGACAGCAGCGCAGTCAGCACCTACATCGGCGCCACACAGATGTGTGGCATCTGTACTGCGCTGGTGTTGCTATACTGATTTCTGCTGCTCTGTGTTGCCTCTGCTCTGCTGCACGCTGCAGTCTGGCCGTCGCAGCCGTAGTTCTGGTGGCAACAGCGCGTCCCGCGCGCCGCTGCTGCATCACTTGACGCGCGTGGCATGCCCCACACGACAGCAGCGCAGTCAGCACCTACATCGGCGCCACACAGATGTGTGGCATCTGTACTGCGCTGGTGTTGCTATACTGATTTCTGCTGCTCTGTGTTGCCTCTGCTCTGCTGCACGCTGCAGTCTGGCCGTCGCAGCCGTCGTTCTGGTGGCAACAGCGCGTCCCGCGCGCCGCTGCTGCATCACTTGACGCGCGTGGCATGCCCCACACGACAGCAGCGCAGTCAGCACCTACATCGGCGCCACACAGATGTGTGGCATCTGTACTGCGCTGGTGTTGCTATACTGATTTCTGCTGCTCTGTGTTGCCTCTGCTTGCCTGCACGCTGCAGTCTGGCCGTCGCAGCCGTCGGTCCGGTGGCAACAGCGCGTCCCGCGCGCCGCTGCTGCATCACTTGACGCGCGTGGCATGCCCCACACGACAGCAGCGCAATCAGCACCTACATCGGCGCCACACAGATGTGTGGCATCTGTACTGCGCTGGTGTTGCTATACTGATTTCTGCTGCTCTGTGTTGCCTCTGCTCTGCTGCACGCTGCAGTCTGGCCGTCGCAGCCGTCGGTCCGGTGGCAACAGCGCGTCCCGCGCGCCGCTGCTGCATCACTTCACGCGCGTGGGCTGCGGCACTCGTCAGCAACGCAGCCAGCACCCACATCGGCTTGCAGGACTGTGGAAGGGGCTGTATGGGCCGCACGGTTGCGAGCTGCTGGCGTTGACCTATGACTTTTCGGAGCGCAGCGCACGCATCGTGGCTACAAAGCTGACAGGTAGTACGAGCTTGATCTGTTTGGATATAGTCGCTTGCACATCTGCTTTGTTCTGAGACGGGTTTGTGCAGCAGCGGCATAGGGCCTGTATGGGCCGCACGGTTGCGAGCTGCTGGTGTTGACGTACGACTTTTTGGAACGCAGCACACGCATCGTCGCTACCAAGCTGACAGGTACTTCGGGGGGGTTGCTATATGTGCTTTTGTTGCTTGCACATATGCTTTGTTTTTTAGATGGTGTTTGTCAGCAACGGTAGAGGCAATAGAGGCTTGCAGGGCTGTATGGGCCGCACGGTTGCGAGCTGCTGGCGTTGACGTACGACTTTTCAGAACGCAGTGCACACATCGTGGCTACCAAGCTGACAGGTACGTTGAGAGGGGTTGCTATATGTTTTCTGTTGCTTGCGCAGATTCTGTGTTCATGAGACGGTGGTTGTTCAGCAGCGGTAGAGGCAATAGAGGCTTGCAGGACTTTGGAAGGTGCTGTATGGGCTGCACTGCTGTGAGCTGCTGCGTTGAATCACGAGTTTTCAGAATGCAGCGCACGCATCGTGGCTACAAAGATGACAGGTACGTTGAGTGTGAAGTGCTGCGCTATAGTTGCTTGCGCAGATTCGTTGTTCATGAGACAGTGTTTGTTCAACAGCAGCGGTAGAAGCAATAGAGACTTGCAGGGCTGTGGAAGGGGCTGTATGGGCACCACGGTGCTGAGCTGCTGGCGTTGAGCTATGACTTTCTGGAGCGCAGTGCACGCATCGTAGCTACAAATCTGACAGGTGCGGGGTGACAGGCACATGCCACTTAGAAGAATGGCGCTTGTACTTGTATTTGTGTCGCAAGTACTTGGCTGCACCTGCTGCTGTTGATTCTGCAGGTGACTGCAACGTGCCTGCTGGAGAGGTCACCTGGCGTGCACAGGCAGTAGCACTGCACTGCCTGCACGCCTTTGCATACGCTGTAGGTGATTGAATCTTGTGCCTGCTGATTCTTTCGCGCTGTGTGTCCTGCAGGTGACTGTAACGTGCCTGCTGGACAGATCACCTTGCATGCGCAGGCGGTAGCACTGCAATGCTTTCATGCCCACCGCACGTAAAGTAATGTAATGCCCGCATGTATTGTAATGTACCCTGCAGGTGACTGCAACGTGCCTGCTGGCGAGATCACCTGGCGTGCGCAGGCAGCGCCGCTGCACTGCTTCTTGATGCCTGCATGCCTGTGGTCGGGTGGAGCATATAATGTTATGTACCTGCAGGCGAGCAGCAGGGCACTGCTTGCACGCCTTCGTTCCCGCTGAATATTGGCTGTAGGTGATTGAACCTTGTGCCTGCATATCTTTCACGCTGTGTGTTTCGCAGGCGACTGCAATGTGCCTGCTGGAGAGATCACCTGGCGTGCTCAGGCAGCACCGCTGCAGCAGCCGTGGGCAGCAGAAGAGCAGCGGCTGCTGCAGCTGCGTCCGCAGCTGGTTGCTGCTGCGGCTGCCACAGCGTACAGGCTCGCAGAGTCGGAGGCAGCAGATGAGGCGGCAGGTGGGTGTTGGCAGTTGTTTGCTGTTGATGTTCTTGTTGCAACGTCAAATGCTGCACGCAGTAATCGTAGCTGATGCCACGCCATGTGCCGTTTGACGGTGGCAGATGAGCAGCGTCTGCTGCAGCTGCGACGGCAGCTGGTGGCTGCTGCTGCTGCCACAGCGTACAGGCTCGCAGAGTCGGAAGCAGCAGATGAGGCCGCAGGTGGGTGTTGGCAGCTGTTTGCTGTTGCTGTGCTTGTTTTTTTGCGCCATACGACAGTAGTACATAGTAATGACTGCTGATGCGCCGGCATGTTTCATTCTATGGTGGCAGAAGAGCAGCGGCTGCTGCAGCTGGTGGCTGCTGCTGCTGCCACAGCGTACAGGCTCGCAGAGTCGGAAGCAGCAGATGAGGCTGCAGGTGGGGTATGAGCTATGTTGTGTATGTGTATATCTGTATTGGCTGTGTTGTGTATATCCTTCGTTTTGGTTCTGGCTGTTGCTTTTTGTCCTTTTGTCATCTGTGTTCACAGCCTGGTATGAGGGCCAGCCTGCTCTTGCTTACTTGTGTTCTCCCCTGCATCCAGCATTAACGTCAAAGGTGCTGCTCACCGCGTTGGTTGCCCGGGTCTGCATCTTGTTTATGTTTTCAGCTGATGGTTTTGCTGTGCCACACCGGTCGTGTCCTGCAGGTGACGTCATCGCCGCAATCATGCAGCAAGAGGATCCACCGCAGCACGCTACTTTGAACTCCCGGGTTTGCATCTTGAGAGCCTGCTCTCGCTTGCTTGTGTGAAGGCTCCTGTCTGTATATTTCCTGCAGGTGACGTCATTGCCGCAATCATGCAGCTCTGTAGGTGATGTTTTCGCCACATAGCATGTGCGGATTTGTTGTGCTGTGCTGCTCTGCAGTTGACGTCATCGCCGCAAATATGCAGCAAGAGGAACCACCACAGCAGGCAACACTTCAGAAGCTTGGGTTTGCATTTTGAAAACCTGCTTTTGCTTGCTTGTGTCAACATTTTTTTGTTCCTTTCTGTCCATTTCCCTTCCATGTCCTGCAGGTGACATCATCGCCGCAATCATGCATCAGGAGGAACCCCCGCAGCACGCCATGCAGATCCTTGGACACCACCACCAGCAGCAGCAGCAGCAGCAGGACGACAACCTTCTCGGGCAGCAGCAGCAGCAAGGGCAGGATGTGCAGGGCTTGCATGAGTTGCCGGATGGCTTGGCAGGTCTGCAGCTGCAGCAGCAGCGGGAGGTTGCAGGCATTGCCCAATGGGAGGCAGATATGCAGTCTCGCAAGGTAGTGGGCATCTACAGGGGGCAGGGGCGGCTTGCAGGACATGGGTTTAGTAATCCCAGCTGGGTTGAGGGGCGGCTGTGGGTTTATGAGGACGGCAGCTGCGGTTTTGTGTTCATGGCTGAACCGCTGCGCTGCTACCTGGTGGATCTGCAGCGGTTGGATGGGGACCTGTGACAGCTGTCATGAGGTGTTTGAATAGTGTTATTATTGTGCAGCATATTTAGTCGCAGCACGGATCGCCGTGAGACAGCAGTCCTGCGCAGTTGTTGGTTGGTGTTGGGCTCCTTGTTTTCGCGCCAGGTGTGTTTCAACACGTGGACCATGGGTGTTAGCCTGATGTGAGTTTGATAGGGAGGACAGGGCTGTTTGAAGCTTCTGATCGCCAGCATGGGTTTTTAGAAGATGAACTGCATTCTGCAATATACAGGGTTATTTGACAGTGCACGTTGTAGTTGATCTGCTGTGATGCAGAGGGGTGGACACCTGCGAATGGGCAGCCGCATGCGGACAGCGCAGTTGCTGCACCAACCTTGTACGCACAAGATGCTGAGACACATCCTGTGCTATCTGTTCTGGCTGTCCATGTGTATGTAAATTAGATTAAGTCGTTTTTTAGGGTGGCATCAGACTTATCCGCATGCGCAGCATGTGGCTCGCAGGATGCTCTGTGCCAAGTCCAGCACATGCTGCAACACAGGACAGGGATCAGGATGGCACTACCAGCATTCTGCCAATGATTGACAGTGAGACAAGATGCCCGCAGATACCGAATATTAAATGTCATTAATCCGTGGTTTTTAAGGCTTTTGGACTGCAGCGACCTGCGCTGACACACCCCTACCTAGATTACTACTAGTTACTGTACCAGGTGACTCGGCTGTCTCGATCACAACTGCTCGCTACACCGTGCCTTACACGATGCTTGTATGTAATTGATTTACCAGTTGGCTTTCAAAGTTGCTGTTAGTCAGATCTCTCAGGTCACAGCAGTACATTTGCGGCGTGAGGCAAGATGTTCCCAGCGCTCGCGCTGTCGATGCAGCAGCTGCAGCCAGCAGCTTCGCTACCTTTGCTGTCATGTCTCAGGCGCGCTTACAGGTCCGTGCTCGCCCATGTGCAAAGCTCCTATGCCGGGGGTCACCAGCTGCTGAGGCTTGACATAAAGCTGCTTTTCAATTGCAGCACCTCGGGAGCTGCAGCTGGCACCAATTGGTTCAGTCACGTGGAGATGGCGCCTAGGGACCCGATCTTGGGTGAGCTGCTACTGCTACTGCTGCTGCTGCTGCTGCTGTTACTGCCAGTGCTACTGCCGCTACTGTTGATACATTCCAAGAACAGGTCTGAGGCACTCCAGCAGCACGCTCTCTGCCTTCCAATCTCTGTTATATGGATTTCAAGTGCAATTGTGGCGGCAAAGCAAGGACATACGCAGTTGCATGTCACAAGCACGTGCTGTGCCGTCCCATGCGCCAGGGAAGCAAGCATCTCACAACGCCCTTCACCACAGTTGGTCCTCAGCAGCAGCACTTACCACCCGTGCTGCGTCATCGTCACATATGTATAGACCATGAGCTGTCATTATCACACATCCCCAGGGTTTTTACAGCTGTGTTGTGCCCAATTGTTGTTGTAAAACCAGGTGTGACTGAGAAGTTCCTTGCAGACAAGAACCCAGACAAGATAAACCTGGGAGTGGTGAGCGGCAGCAGCAGCAGCAGCGGGGTTGAACCTGGGGTTGGTGAGTGGCAGCAGCAGCAGCAGTGATAAAAGCAGCAGCAGCAGTGATAAAAGCAGCAGCAGCAGCAGCAGAAGCAGAAGCAGAAGCAGAAGCAGCAAGATTGAACCTGGGGTTGGTTAGCGCACACAGCAGCAGCAACCTGGGAGTGGTGAGTGGCCGCAGCAGCAACATAAGCAGCAGCAGCAGCAGCAGTAGAAGCAGCAGCAAGATGGAGCCTGGGGTTGGTGTGCGCACACAGCAGCAGCAACGTAGCAGCAGGCAGCAGAATGTACTGTCTCGCACTGTTTTATGTTACATTGTATACTGCAGGGTGCGTACTGTGACGATGACGGCAAGCCTGTGCTAGCTGTGCTTTGAATGTCTAATCATGCAGCCCTTTGGTTTCTGTTTCTAATCTACTGCAGGGCGCGTACCGTGACGATGACGGCAAGCCGGTGGTGCTTGAGTCAGTGAGGGAGGCAGTGCCTGTTTTGCCTCCCTTTGCCAACGCCGCCTTGATCAATATGATGTATGTTTCTGTTATTTGTACTGCAGGGTGCGTACCGCGATGATGATGGCAAGCCTGTGGTGCTGGAGTCAGTGAGGGAGGCGGAGCGCCGCGTGGCTGGCAGCCACTTCATGGAGTGAGTCGCTGTGCGCAGCAGTTGTCTATTGATGTGTTGGCTGCAGCAGCAGCAGCAGCAGCAGCAGCCAGGCAGGCTGGCAGCCGCTTCTTGGACTGAGTGGCTACGCGCAGCAGTGGCCCACAATCTGTATGCATTGAGTTGGCAGAAGCAGCAGCCAGCAGGCTGGCAGCCACTTCATGGAGTGAGTGGCTGCTGTATCAGCTATGCTTAGCTGTGGTCCTGCATCTATGTGATAGCTGCTGCTGAAGCAGCAGCAGCAGGCAGTGGACAGCCACTTCATGGAGTGAGTCGCTGTGCGCAGCAGTTGCCCATTGATATGATAGCTGCAGCAGCAGGCAGCAGCAGCCCGCAGGCTGGCAGCCACTTCATGAAGTGAGTGGCTACTGTTTTAGCCATGCATAGCAGTGGTCCCACATCTTTGTGATAGCTATTTGATAGCTGCTGTTGCAGCAGCAGCAGCAGCAGCCAGGCATCCACATAATGGAGTGAGTCGCTGCGCACAGTATTTGTGATTCGCAGAAATTGCCTTTGCATTGTGCATTTCATGGTCAAAGCGCACTGCCAGCTGCATGCTGCAGGTGGCGCGCAGCGCAATATAATTCATGGTTCTTGCTGCCTGATGGAGTCACTGCTGCTGCTGCTGCTGCTGCTGCTGCTGTTTCAATCCTGCAGGTACCTGCCTATCGGCGGCTTGCGTGACTTTGTCACAGAGTCTGTCACGCTGGCCTATGGTGACGATTCAAATGTCGTTACTAACGGCCAGGTGGCGGCCGTGCAGTCTCTGTCGGGTACTGGCAGCTGCCGGCTATTTGCAGAGTTTCAGCGGCGGTTTATGCCACACAGCACGGTGTACATTCCTGTGCCCACGTGGAGCAACCACCACAACATTTGGAGGGATGCGGGAGTAGCACAGAAGGCGTACAGGTGTGCAAAACTTCATAAACAAGTTGGACTGGTTGCGGGTCGCATGGCACGCGTAGTATGATAAACGGAGAACCCTAATTCAGTGATGTAATGCTCTCGGCGCGGCTTGTGCTGATGCCTGCGGTGTTCATATGGGCGCGGTGCCGATGGCGTTGATGCTATGGCTTGATGTAACATGATGATGACGAATGCTGTTATGCCCCCCATGCAGGTACTACAAGCCTGAGACGCGCGGCCTCGACTTTGATGGCTTGATGGAGGACATCAAGGTGGGCGCAAAGCTTGTTAGTTTGATGTCATTATGTTACGTTCATTGCTACATCTCTGGGTTGCCCCGACTTTACGGCACGAGGAAGCACAGCCAGTGTGACCAGAGGATTTGGAATTTGTTACGTTTGTGTTAATTTGTTCCACGTTGCAGTTTTATGCATGGATTGCGACATGTTGTTCATTTCCAACTGTCTAGTAATTGGATGTTCACTCGCTGCAACTGCGATACCCTGCTTCCAAACTTGTTGTGTTGCGTGTGCTCTGCAGAGTGCACCCAACGGCAGCGTCTTCCTGCTGCACGGTGAGCAGCAGCAGCAGCGACGGCAGCAGCGATGGCGCAGCAGCAGCTGCACCAGTAGCAGCAGTAGCAGCACAGCAGCCACAGGGCGGCAACAGCGGCAGCAGCAGCAGCAACAGCAGCAGCAGTGTTGGTTGTTCCGCATGCCGGCAGTTCAGCATCTGCATCAGAGCTGCCACCCGCTTGCTTGCATGTTGTTATGCGCAGTTACGGAGTGCCGCTACGCTTGCTGACGGTTGTTCTGCGTTTTCTCTATTCACGTTGACCTGCTTGCTGTCTGTCTGTCTGTGACAGCGTGTGCGCACAACCCCACAGGTGTCGACCCCACCCCAAAGCAGTGGTCAGCCATGTTTCTGCTGTCTTGTCCTTAGACGCACCAAACCTTGGAACGCCTGCCTTGGTCCTCTGTGCTGGCCTGCCTGCTGTGTCTCTTGTGTCTTGTCTCTCATCTGTGACAGCGTGTGCGCACAACCCCACGGGTGTTGACCCCACTCCCGAGCAGTGGTCGGCCATGTCCAAGCGTACACCTCAGACCCGACAAAATTTCAGACTTATCTCATCCATTCACCTTCACCTGCTTGCTTGCTGTTTGCGTGTGCAGCATGTGCGCACAACCCCACTGGCGTTGACCCCACCCCTGAGCAGTGGTCGGCCATGTCCAAGCTGATGCTGGATAAAAGCCACTTTGCCTTCTTTGACATGGCCTACCAGGTGAGTCAATCAGTAATGAGATGTGTGCTTGCAGCCGTTGCCTGTGTAAGCTGTGTCCCGTGTAATGGGAAGGGCGCCCTAGCTGATGCTGGCAAGGAGCCGCTGCATGCTTTGTGGCATGGCATACCAGATGAGCCTGAGCCAGCGCTGCTGTCATAAGACAACTGATCAAGGCTCAAGGACTGCTGCTGCTGCTGCTGCAGGGCTTTGCAACCGGCGACTGCACTCGTGACGCAGCAGCCATCCGCATTTTTGTGGGTGACGGCCACCGCGTGGGGCTGAGCCAGAGCTATGCCAAAAACATGGGACTGTACGGGCAGCGCGTGGGGTGCTTCAGCTTGGTCTGCGACAACCCAACGGTAAGCAACAGCCAGATGAAGCTGCAAAGGAGCCACACCCCCAAAGACCCTCCAAAAGCACGCTTCAATCGTTTCAACTACAGCACAGCTCCGCGTACTGTAAAATATGCCTTGATGCTGTAACCACTAACAAAGCACCATGCTGTAACATTACCGCCTGCAGGAGGCGTCCAAGGTTGAGAGCCAGATGAAGCTGCCCCTGAGCATCACCGTGCTGAATCATGCATAACGTATCGTTGATTCATGTTGTCAATCCGTATTGCCATGTGTTTCATTGCGCCTGCAGGAGGCGTCCAAGATTGAGAGCCAGATGAAGCTGACTGATCTTGTCATGCTCAACCATGCATAGAAAAGCATTGTCGGTTCGTGTCATCATATCGTGTTGTCATGTGACGGGTGCGCCTGCAGGAGGCGTCCAAGGTTGAGAGCCAGATGAAGCTGATCGCGCGGCCCATGTACAGCAACCCACCGCTGCACGGCGCGCTGCTGGTCTCCAAGATCCTGCACGACGGCGACCTCAAGCAGCAGTGGTACCAGGTGGGAATTTGCTTACATACCAAAACACATCGAAATGAAAACAAATAGGCTATATGGGTTATTAACTTGGCTATATTATGATGTTGGCTGACTGTACAAAGCAGAGGGGTAGCCGGGGAAACCATTCAAAATGCATCCGATTTGACAGCAGCCCGGCCATGCGTGGTGTGCGGCTGGTGTCCAAGATCCTGCACGACGCCGACCTCAAGCAGCAGTGGTACCAGGTGGGAAGTCTGCTTTTCACTAAATCACATATGAATGGCAAGACATTGGGTATGATTGTGATGTTGGATGAGTGCACAAAGCAGAGGGGAGCAGGGGTAACTGCTCAAAACGCATACACCTTGACAGCAAGTTCGCCATGCACGGCGCGCTGCTGGTGTCGAAGATCCTGCACGACGCCGACCTCAAGCAGCAGTGGTACCAGGTGCGAATCTGCTTACAGTCAAATGTACTGATTTGACCGATAAGGAAATGGGAAGAAATTGTATTTTTCTGTTTTGGTTGACTGCACGAAGCAGAGACTATCAGGAAAATCATGGGAAACATTCAGTTTGACAGCAGCACTACCATGCACGGCGCGCTGCTGGTGTCCAAGATCCTGCACGACGCCGACCGCAATCAGCAGTGGTTCCAGGTGGGAAGTCTGATTCAAGCATGGCATATGGCGTAGAGTTGGGAAGAAGTGGCTGTGGTATGTTGGTGAACTGCACAAAGCAGAGGGGGAGCGGGGAAAACAGTTCAAACCACATGTTCAGTGTTGCGCACCAAGGACATGCGTGGGCAGTATCACGGCTTTTAGCGGACAGCTCACAAACAACATCTTTTACTATCCATTGTGTTGTGATCCATGCTAATGCATCTGCATGAGGTGGGTGTGATGGGCTGCGCGCATCAAGGACATGCGTGGGCTGCTGCTCCGATTAGCTGCAATAATGCGTCATACTGCACCTTACTGATGATGCCTGTGTGCCTGTAGTATTTTTGGTTCCTCCTTGCCCGCCATGCTTATTTTGTATCTGCAGGATGTGGGTGTGATGGCTGCGCGCATCAAGAACATGCGCGGGCAGTGACAATTTTGTATAACTATGCAGCTCACCGACAGTACCTGTTGCGATTTGCATGTTTGTGTACCCGCAGGAGGTTGGTGTGATGGCTGCGCGCATCAAAAACATGCTCAGGCTGCTGCGCTAATGCACCATGCTGCAACATTTACAGCTATCACTGATGAAGCCTGCGTTTTGCCGCATCTTTGCCGCGTCTGCAGGAGGTTGGCGTGATGGCTGCTCGCATCAAGGACATGCGTGGGCCCCATCAGTGCTCAACAAGTTGATCACTCACAGCTTATTAAGTCATCCCTTGCGAATTGCATTGATGCAACCGCAGGAGGTTGGTGTGATGGCTGCGCGCATCAAGGACATGCATGGGCTGCTGCGGCAGCACCTGCACAACCAGGTATTTGATGCCTGGTGTGGATTGCTGTTGTTTGCTGTATGGACTTGCAGGAGGTGGGCGTGATGGCGGCTCGCATCAAGGACATGCGTGGGCTGCTGCGGCAGCACCTTGAGGGGCTGGGCTCGCCACACAGCTGGCAGCACATCACAGACCAGATCGGCATGTTCTGCTTCACGTGAGTGATTGGCTGGGGCTGCTTTTTTATGTAACAATGTCTAAACGGTATGTGTCATACACGCCTGTTCCCTAAATTTCCAGCAATTTCACAGCAAGAAGAACACACCCAAGAGAAGCAAACATTCTCTGAATTACAAACCGGGATTGGTGTATGTCTAAGCTGCTGCCGCCGCTGCCGCTGCTGCTGCTGCTGCTGTGTTGCGTTTACAGGGGCATGAGTGGCGGGATGGTCAACACGCTTGCTGGCAGCCACTCCATCTACATTCACATGCTGCTGCCACCGCTGCTGCTGCTGTTGCCGCTGCTTTCAGGTGCATGAGCGGCGAGATGGTTGACACACTGGCTGGAGGCCACTCCATCTACATGACATACGAAAGTTGCCATCAGGCGTGATTCTGCAATCTACTGCTGCTGCTGCTGCTGTTGCCGCTGCTGCTTTCAGGGGTATGAGTGGCGAGATGGTCGACACGCTTGCTGGCAGCCACTCCATCTACATGACCCGCAATGGTCGCATCAGCATGGCAGGAGTCAACACCAAAAACGTGGCACGCTTGGCTGAGGCAATGCACGCTGTCACAAAGGACAGCAAGATGTGAAGGCATCTGTTATATGTCATGCTGGCTGTTGGTGGAAGTGGAGCAAGGCTGCGGCTGCTGCGGCTGATTTGGTGCAGCAGCAGCAGCAGTGAGGTGCTGCAATCACAGAAAGGGAACCTAACTGTGAGTGCTTATGACGGTTGATGGAAGTGGGGCACAGCCGCATCAGCATTGCAGGAGTCAACACCAAGAATGTGGCACGCCTGGCTGAGGCCATGCACGCCGTCACAAAGGACAGCAAGATGTAAGGCGGGTTTTGAATCGCCGGGCGGAGCACGCTGTGTGTGCACAGTTGTGCAGCATATGCGGTTGCTGGTCCGTGGCACGCCTGGCTGAGGCAATGCACGCTGTCACAATGAATTCCAGATGTAAGGCGTGCTCCAGCATTGTCACTTGGCGTGGCACACAGGGTGGCACGCAGTGGCTGCTGCTGCTGCTGGTGGTGGTGGTGGTCAGGTGGCAGCAGGCGTCACGCGGTAAGGTGATAGGACGCGTGGCTGAGGCAATGCACCCTGTCACCCTAGGGTGACAGGCCTGTCACCAAGGACAGCAAGATGTTCAGGCGCGCTCTGGCGCATTCTGAGGAAATTGGATCAGGTGGGGCACGGCCGCGGCTGCTGCTGTTCATGTGGTGCAGGTGGTCTCAGGGATACACTGCGGCTGCCGCTGCTGTGTTGGCTGCTGTGTTGGCTGCTGTGGTGCAGCCTGCGGCAGTTAAAGCGCACTTGCTGCTGTTAGTGGTGTCAGCGGTGTTCTGCTATGTTAGTGTCAGCTGTTTCGATGGTTTGGGACCCTGATGGTGCAGCAGATCATAGATCAGTTGCTGCTGTGCTAAATGGCACATGATGTGCATTTTGCACAGCAACAGGTTAGTGTGGTTCATTGGATTGCATGTAAGAAGGCTGCTGCTGCTTCTGCGTCAGCAGCCGCAGGTGCTTTTGAGTGATTGGTAGGCACTGGCATTGTGCCTTGACAGACATCAGTTGCGACATGCGGCATGTTGGAAAGTAGCAAGTGGTTCACACGGTCAGTCAAGTTGACGTGCCACTGGATGACTGCTCTCTCTGCTTGTGCTGCAATTGCACAGCGTCAGCTGCAGCGTTTTAGAGCTGAGCTCTCAGGTTTTAGCATACCTGTAGGCTTACATGTTGCCCACAGGTACTGACATCATGTTTTCACAGGTTGTGTGACATGTCACATGTGACTAGGTTGGCAGCTCGGTTCTCGCGCATTGCTTTGTTGCACTACTGTTGATATGATGTCACTCACATGCGGCAGTCGCAGAGCTTCTCTGCCATGGCATAGGCCCTAGTATGAGGACGCCTTATGCGTTTTATTGTGGTAGTCGGCGTGTCTGCCAGCCAAGCTGGGAGTAACCCCAAAGCTTGCCAACCCGGGCGGCATGAACATTGTCATTACGTATCAGCCATATTTATTGGAAGCATTGATGCTTCGTGTTCTCCTGCAGGCCTGTCAATGCAGTGTCAACCAAGTGCAGCGTTACGCATGAAGGTCACGTGTGCACATGCAGCTGAGCCAGCTAGCATTGACTCAACGGTACCTTTGGGCTGTTATGCCATATTCAGTGCCAGTGACACAGCAGACCGTTCGCAATAGTTGCGTTGCCTAAGCGATGACGTCTGACGTGTCCGACACGTGTCGTGGGTGGTAGTTTCAGTGCATGTGCCGTGTCTTTTGCTACCTCTAGTGGTGACGTCATTCTGACTGTCACAGACTGTGGCACTGCAGTGCATATCATCGCACATGGCATGCCGCATGCATGTGTTGGTTGGGCCATGCTGCCACGCTCGTATGGCAGTAGGTGGTTCAAACCAGTTTTAAACATTATGTCCATGCATGAAGCCCGGCCATAGTATGGCGTGGTTTGCTTGCCACTGCAGTAGCCGTGTGTCCTTCAAGGCAGGTAGCGCGCCGTGCGGTGGTGTATCATCACCACTGGTGTACGGTATTGCGGCCGCGGCGCAGAAGACATTGTCAGATGATCTGTTTGAACTGACAGTGCGGCACTGCCGTTGCACTGGCTTTGAACGTGTCTTTGAGACAGCCTGGCCATAAGGGTTTTAGCGTTACCGCTGCTGGCCCAAACGGTCGTCCTTGGATTGCTGGTTGTTCGTCTGCCAGTGTGGAAGCAGCAGCCTGCTGCTTCCGAAGCGGGCCGCACTGGCAGAAGAACAGTGTTGAACACTACTGTAACCACCTTCACTGCCTGGCGGCTTGAAGTCCAAGGTTACGGTAACCTAACGTAGTAGGCTACTAGGGCCTGCTACAGTGGGCCAACCCGTTGACTCACGCCGGGCGTTGGTGCTGCAGCTCAGTTGGTTTGGTGGCACAGTGATGACGGTCACCGTCACCGACTGCAAGCGCTCTCCACTGAGCATGCCACTGCGCAGTCACTGCCCGGCACTGCCACAATGTGGACAAGCTACAACTCCAAACATCAGAGCCTGTTTAATCCACCCATAAGGAAGAGGCTCTGTGAGTTGTGATGTTACAAGCTGAAACGTGAATGTAACATCTGAAAATAACTTCCTTATACAGTTTGGCAGCGGTTGAGCACCCGGTGATCACCTGGTGGATCGTTTGGTCTATCGTCGGTTTCCCACTGTGAAATTGTATAATGCGCACAACAGCATTGTATTAGATGCGTAAGTGAATTAGTTACACAATTGCAATTGCCCCGCAACTGCATCAATGCTGTTGTGCGCATTATACAATTTCACAGTGGGTTAACCGACGGTAGACCAAACGATCCACCAGGTGATCACCGGGTGCTCAAACGCTGCCAAATTGTATAAGGAAGTTATTTTCAGATGTTACATTCACGTTTCAGCTTGTAACATCATAACTCACAGAGCCTCTTCCTTATGATGATGATGAAGGCACGTGGGCAGAATGTGTGAACTCTGAAATCTTCTGATCTAACCAGCACATCTGTCGTTTCAGCGGTTGAAACTGCTCATACAACCGCTGGGCAGTACTTTACCATTGCTGCCCACCTTACCAGTGCTAGGGTTTAGGTCTATCCAGGGCTCAAGGTGGTGGTGCAGCCTGTTCCATCTTGTTCCATCTGGAACACGTAAAAGCACCTTCCACATTAAGTTTAACGTGTTTTGGGCAGGCGATCGAACTGCGACAGCCGTAGACCGAATATATCAGACGCATCCTGTGTTGTCGTGTGAAAGTAGCGATGCAACTTGCAACAGAGCTGTACAATACGCTGATTAAGGGCATTCAGCAACATTAGTTCAACCGACAGCAGCTAGGGAACCACAAGCAGCAAGCAGGAGCACAAGCACAAGCCAAGCATTAGCAGCACACTGATGCTGCATGCTGTGCAAAAGCTCCCCGGTGTTCAAGGTGATCTACGAATAGTCAACGTACGTTTGCCTGTAATGCATGCCTCGTGTGGCTGCAGGTGTGCTGAACGCGCCTGTCTGCTGTTTTGTGTCTGTGCAGCCTTCAGCAGCAGCCTCACCTCCGCTGCGGATTCTCAAGATGTGGCTGCTGCACAAAACAGGGTGTCTGAAAGGGTCTGTCCTATGGCAGGGCTTCTGGGCAGGCGCATGCAGCCTCTGCAGCTGTTGCCTGGCAGCAGCAGCAGCATCAGCAACGCAGTTCAGCGTGCTGCTCTGCGGCACCCACAGCAGCGGGCCCAACACGCTGGATCAGATGCCTTTAATGTGCTTGTGAACGGTGACCTGCAGCAGTGGGAGTTCATGGTGTGCGCAAGCTTTGCTGCAGGCATGTCGCTTGATTTGCAGCCCAGCACCGCACAGGACCAGGTATGTAAGTCTTGCTGGCACCAGCTCTTAGCTTTTGTGAATGTGCTGCTGCTGACTCCCCCACAGTTTGTGCAGGAACTGAGGCTGCCGCTGTGGCTTGGCCGCACTCGTGCACTGTCTTCAGAGGAGCAAGTCAGTTGCAAGCGCCACATTGAGGAAGAAGATGCTGCTGGCAGGATCCAGCAACTGCAGGTAAGTCAACAGCCGATGTTGAGCATTGCTCAGCAGCTGGCTGTGGCACAATCTCTCTAACCTTTCATGATCCTGTGCAGGTTGACCTGGCTTTCCCTGCCAACTCCAGGAACATCACCCGCCTGATGGATGCGTGGTGGGGCTGCAAGGTGAACTTCAGCAGTTGCCTGCTCACTTGCATGCATACCAAGATAGCTTGCAGAAGCTCTTCAAATGCACAAACCTATTGAACATGCAAAGGCTTGCAATGCTTGCAGAGAGCAATATGCTGTACTTTGGTGCATCCCTCAGGCTTTTGCTTTCAGATGATTAGCACTTCTAAGTCCAAACCCTGAGGTAGCACATTGCCCAAAATAGCATGCTTTGCTTTAATACAGAGATATTTTTGCTTCCCTCAGGTTCTTGCTTTTAGAACTTTTTTGGGCAAGCAAGCAACCGACCATGATCAACCGCCTAAGTTTATGTCATAACCACACGCCTGCATGTGTGTTTGTGGTGCTGTCGCAGGGTGGCCGCCCTCCTGGCAGCAGCAAGAAAACAGCAGCAGCACTGGCAGGCACCTCCAAACCGCGGTTCAAAGCCATGCCAGTCAGCTTCAACTTTGCAGTAGAGAAGGTCCTGTACCTCGAGGCTGAGCTGCTGTCAGCACTGAAGGAGATATCAAGTAAGGCCAACCATCCTGAGCTACACCAGCTTTGCTAATGCTGCATGTGCCCATGTGTGGTGAAGTATGCTTTGCTGCCAGCTGGCATGCGACAACCCTACATCAGCGACAGTTTAGCCAAGTTCACTTGCCTTCATGATGTGCTAGCTGCTGACTGTGCGTTGTCGTACTGTGTGCACATGCCCTGCCTGCAGTGCTCAGCAGCATTCCCTCAAGGAGAGCGGTGATCCCATGTGGTTCCAACCTTCTAGGCTGACCAGCGGGGGGCAGTATGCAACAACCAGCGCAGCTTTCAGGGCGCGGCAGGCTGCACAGGGCCTGCTGGCCACGACGCAGCACCTGTATATGGGCTCACGCCAGGCAGAGACCGCACGTGGCGCCTGGGACCACAGCAGTGTGCCAGGGCTGTCATCTGAGCCGCCAGTGTGAGTTCTAGGTCTCAGCGGGCTGCTGGCGCAGTTCCAGGCCACACTAGGCACAGGCTTTTCTGCAGTGTACTACCACTGCAAGGGCTACATGGACTTTAGCATGCCAGAGTATCACCTGCAGCTTGCAGCGGCCTGTGCCTGGCCATCATCACTGCGCTGGCCTTTGCTGTGCTCACGTACCTGCAGCCAGTGTCACCAGCAGAGCCCATTGTCAAGCAGCAGCGTGGGGCTGGCAGTGCCTCCAACAGCTGTGGCAGTCAAAGCAGCAGCAGTGGCGGTGAAAGCAGCAGCAGCAGCAGCAGCAGCAGCGGTGGTGAGGGCAGCATCTCTGAACCCCAGCGCCCTCCCAACAATGCCATGGGTTTCACCCTGCAGTATGGGGGGTTGCAGCATGTTGCCAGCTTTGACGAGGTCACCCCAAGCATGGTCAACTCTGCTCTTGCTGGAGCCAAATGCTTGGGCAACAGCTTTGAAAAGTCTACAGGTACGAGCTGCTATTGCGGTCATGTAGAGGTCTGCTCATCCGAAAGCTCAAGCCTGAAGTAGCAGTCTGCACATTACGATACTGCACCAACAGAGGCTGCTGATGGGCAGAGTGATACCTCACAATTTGGGTCTCATTTGGCGTCTGTTCATCTGCAAGCCAGAGCCTGAAGTAGCCAGTGTTTTGCAACTTTACATGTGCCAGCAGGTCTGCAAACAGGTTGTGCCTGTGCGCGGCTGATGCAGGGCTGGGGTTGTGGATGGATGGCACGGCAGCTTCCTCATGATGCCGATGGACCAGGCAGTGCAGGCATCTATCACTGAGTTATTCATGTATCTGCTTTCACTCTGCCTGCAGGTGCCACGGCCCCTCCAGCAGACCTGATGCAGCTCCACAACCGCCCCAGTTTGTACAGCTTCCGCTCCATGCATGCTGGCGAGGTGTTCTTAACCATGAGGCAGCTGCCCAAGGCCAGCCTTCCCAGCGACTTCTGGGAATGGTGAGTTCTGCTGCTGTTTCATTGCGAGCCTGCAGTGAACTGCAGCTGGGTGCTTTGCCAGGGGAAAATGACGGGCACTGCAGGCTGTGACACGATAATGCTGACCTGCCTGTCCCGTAGGAGCTGGTGTATTGCTGCTAGGATGCACCACATCTATCCTTTTGGATTGAAGCATGTGTGTGTGTGGCTGCTCCTGCAGGTACATCGCGCGCGCTGGGCGCTCTGCAGCCGCCAATTCCTGGCGCACCTACGTGGAGAACTACAAGTTTGGCTTTGGGCTCCGGCTGCCCTACGCGCAGCATGCTGGCAGAGATGTGCAGACTGTGACCTTCAAATCGTCACTGCTGGGCTGGTGAGCAACATCCCTAAGATGGCAGGGGCATGTACAGCTTTGCTTTGCATCTTTTGCAGTGTTCAGTTGGGTCAAGCATGTCTGCTAGCATGCTGCCAGTGCACCTTTTTTATGAGGCCGTCGCTGCTTAGCCCCTGGCCATTGCTGACCTGCCTTCGCTGCTCCGCCTGCTGCACAGGTGTCCCAGCCTGGCCAACAGCGGCTTGTTGACCAGCCTGGATGAGGCATGCACGGCGCAGCTGCAGCAGACCAGAGCTGGCACAGCTATACGGGCTCAACAAATGCACTCCAGATGTCTGGCAGAGCATCATCAACTGCTTGGAAGCAGAGGGCAGCCTCAGCGGGATGCTGCGCAAACCGACAGTGCCGCTGATGCATACAGGCTACGAGCTGGCCAAGTGCAAGGCAGCTTGCGACTGGCAGTACGAGCACATGTCAGCAGCAGAAGCCGATGCGCACCTGCAGCAACTGCGCGACAGCATTCACGCCAACAATGCAGAGCTGTATGGCGCAGGCGGGCTGCCCACCAAACCTGCATGCCCGGTGCTCCTGCAGAGCGTGGTCTGCTTGCTGGCAGCTGACTGGGATGCCATCAAAAGCAGCTTTGCAAACCCAACAGCACGCAGCGAGGCTGCGCTAGCGACGGCAGCAGCTGCTGCTGCGTCCGCTGTGCAGGCTGCCGCAGACACAGCAAGGCACGTGGCAGCCGGCAATGCAGCTGCTGCACATGCCAGTGCACTTGCAGCAGATAGCGCTGCAGCTGCTGCGCGCAACAACACCCGCCTGGCACTTGCCCTTGCGCAGGAGGCAGCAGCAGCGCCACCAGCAGCAGGGCGTGGGCCAGCGACGGGGCCAGCAGAGCCAGCAAGAATTTCAGCAGAGCCAGCAGGCACTGCAGGAACTGCAACAGCGGCAGCATCACTTGAGTCAGCAGCAGGCGTGCTGGCACAAGCAGCAGCAGCATCGCCAGGCCCTGCAGGTGCCATCACGCTGCTGCGTGGTGCTGGCTTGCTGCTGCTGGTACCCGACAGCAAGCTGTGGCACCAGCTGTCCAAGCCGTTGTGTGCGCTGGGTGGCAGCTGCAGCATCCGCAACACCACCTACAGCCGCTACACCATTGCTCAGCCATGACCCCTGCTGGGCTTCACATGCAAGCCGGCCAGCAGCAGCGCGTGCTTAGCCTTTTTCTGGGAAGTGGAAGGTCCTGCGCCGCCGCTGCCGCTGCTGCTGCGGTTGTGTCTCAGGTTTGGTTGCAGCTGCTGTTGATGTTGCGCACTGCTTGTTGCTAGTTGCTCCGGGGCCACCAACCTGTTGGTAAGTTCTGCCTCCACCACCCTGCCCTCTGCCACTGCATCTTTGTTCCTATAAAAGTAGCAAAGCACCTGGCCCAAGGCATCTGCCATGTCGTGCTGGGACTCTCGTGCTGCTTGCCACATCCTGAGGTCATGGTTGCGCCCAGCAAATGAATTGTCTTCTCTCGGCTGTAGCAACTGCCGCACAGCGTTTGCCGCACTCACCTTGCGGAAGTGCCGGGTCATCTGCTGCCAGTTTTGAAATCCCAGGAATTTGTAACGCTCGCTGGCGCTTAGCACCCGCACACTCTTGCCCTTGCAAAGATAGTACATAGCTATAGCCTGCTGCAGCTGCAAATTGAACACGATGCCTTTCTTAGAATCGGAGTCCCATGGCTGCTCCTCCACTAGAACCCAGTAGTCATTGGATTTCAGTGCTGCCTCTACGTTGTCTGTAATTGAGTCTAAATACCGTTTCACCTGGTCTGTGCTACGCACAACTTGCTCATGAGCATCAAGCAATTTGTGTCGGTTCCAGTGTGCAATTGTTTGGGATGTGCTGTTGAAGGCACACACGCCAGCATTTTGCGTGCCAGGATCAATAGATAGGCAATACTTTCCAGGAGGTTTGGGGTTGCTGCGTAGCTTGTGTGTATGTTGTGTTCATTCCACATATTTTAATTATGTGTAACTTCTCCTCAATGTCTTTGGTGTGTGCCACCACCTGCACCCTTGCATGCTTCCAGGGGCGCTCCAGCTGGATGGCGCAAGGCCACAGCCATGTGCCGCTGCCAGCGCAGCTCATCATCATAATCATGTTACCCATTAAGCCATAGCATCAACGCCATCGGCCCCGCGCCCCTCAGGAGCGGAAGAAAGAGGGAGCACTGCTCCATTGTGTTTGCAATTATTACGCACATCCCAAGCTTGGACAAGATACTCAGCAATGCTCCTAGATATCATTACATTACATTACATTACATACTCCACCCAACAAGGAGTGGGAATCCCATTAGGAGCCAACGAGAGGCTCATAGGGGGAGGGACACTCGAAGAAAACATCAACATCATCATCATCATCATCATCGTCATCAACAACATTCTCAGAAAAAGAAGAAACTACCGAGAAGAACTCATCAACATCCTCGATCACCTGAGCAATCGACTCAGAAGACAACAGAGACTCAGGATCGGTATCTGGTTGACACCGCATCAGATAGCAACAGTGCACAAAGGCAGCTACCAAAGCAGGACGATATCACTCGGCACACCCCCCTACTACCCCAAATATAATCAGAAACAAAACGCAACAACTTCGTGGATGCATCAGTCAACGACAACACATTGCGCAATTTTTCAGCGCCGCCAGCAACATCACGCAAAACAGACCGAATTTCATCAAGCATAGTATCCCTCTGAGCAGAAGTAGCGGGACAATCAAACATCAGATGTGACGAAGACTCAACACCCTGACCACAAGCAGGACATGCTATGTTAGAATCAGCTCTGCTGCCACCATAACGACTGGTACGCTCATGCACGCAAAGACAGCCCATTCAAACACGCATCAGCAACTCAATACCACGCGTTGGCGCACCAGAACACAAAAAGGGCCTAGCCCTTTTAAAACGCATGGTATCAGCATGTGTAGGGTGCACATGCGTGATGTAACGGCTCAAAGTAGAGTGCTGCAGTGATTCACAAACAATTCTGTCTGCATGCAGCTTCCTGACCTGACGGTTGATGTGATTCTTGCACGCATTAGCTCGATCAGCCGCCGCCTCAACATCCAAACCATACTTGCAAAGCAAACTCTGCACATACTTATGCCAAGGTGTAACCGCAACAGCACCACTAGGGCGCTTCCACTCAGCTGAAAACACCTGATGTGGCAACCGACAGTTCTGCATACGCTGAACCCTAAAGTAATACTCCATTGCCCTCTGATGAAGCCACATGTGCAATGGCTTCACACCCCATTCAGCCAGAACAAGTGAAGTGCAAGGGCGCTCCTTGCCACAACGCATTGAGCACTTGATGATGTCAGTCTGCACTTTGTCAATCTGTTGCAGTTGCCTTGCAGTTGACGGAAACCAGACCTCACTGCCATATTCAACAATCGGGCGAACGCATGTCAGCAGAATGATACGCTTTACTTCCACGCTGATGAGCCGGCTCTTCCAAACTGGCATGAGCCCACCCTTCACACGATGCACTTTTGCCAACATCTTCTCAAAGTGCGTATTCCAGTTGCAGGCATTGTTGAACCACAGGCCAAGGTAGCAGTACTCTGATACAACAGGCACAGGCACACCATTCCAAACGATGCCAGAATCAGCCAACTGGCTGGGCTGTCTAGCTGGTGAGACATGCATGACAGCAGACTTCAAGCTATTCATCTTGAAGCGCCACTTACAACTGTATTCATAAACTGTTGCAGCCACAGCCTGAACCTCAGCCAGAGATCCGCACACAGCAACAAAGTCATCAGCCTGCATGGCTGCCACAACCTGCCAGCGCAGCTGCGATTGCTATCACAGCACTGCAGCAGCAGCCGCTAGTGCTGGAGCCAGCAGCAGTTACACGACATCCCAGTGCCCCCAGCAGCATCAGTGTTGCAGCAGCGCTGGAAGCAGTCTCAGATCTGGCCACGGCTTTGAGCGGCGAGGCAGATGCCGCGCATGCCGCTGCAACAGCTACCGTGGTCCCCTTGCTGAGGCTGGCAGAGCCAGCTGTGGCAGCAGCCATCAAGCAGGGGCTAAAGCTGCTGTAAGCGGCAGCATGCGAGGGTGCTTCAGTGCCTGCAGATGTCCTGCAGACAGTTACAAGCAGCCTCAGGGCGCTTGCTGTGCCAGCATGTGGCACCACTGCTGTCATCCCCACAGCAGCAGCAGCAGCAGCAGCTCCTAGCACAGCCAGAAAGCGCAATTATGGCAGCGCCATGGCAGCAGCAGCAGCAGCAGCAGAGGAAGGAAGCAGCAAAAAGCAAAAGGTGCAGAAGCCCCCACCTGCATCATCTGATGGCCGGCCTGGCATCTGGCTTGTTGACAATGAGTACTGGGTCCAGCTGGGCGACCATGTCGTCATGGAGGTGGAGTGCAGCGCAAAGAATGTGCATGACAAAGCAAGCTTCAAAGTGGCAGCTGCTGCTGTTGCTGCACAGGATGCAGGTGGCGCCTCTGGCAGCAGCGGCAACAGCGGCGGCAGCAGCAGCAGTGACACGCAGCATTTGGTTTGGATGTTTCGTGTGGAGCGCGTGGAGGACAGCTGCGTGTATGGCCGATTCTACCAGAATGCTGCACGCGACCTTGCGCAGCCGCTGCAGCTGCAGTGCAAGTTGCAGGAGCTTTGCAGTGACAAGATCAGCAGCATCCTGCATGTGCTGCAGCCCTCTGAGAGCAGCAGGGCGGCGCTGGAGACGCTGGCTGCAGTAGAGACTGAGTGGCTGCAGGAGGTGCAAGCTGGGCTCTGTGCAGCTGAGACAGGAGTTTGAGCGGTGTGGGTTGAATGTGGGCTCTATGCACGATGCATCTGCATTGCAGCCAGCTGTACATCTCATGCTCCTTTTGTCTGTGTTAGAAAATCATCGTGCAAGCTGTGCTGAGTGCTTTGTTGTGAGCCATGCAGCCCACGGAATATGAAAACGAGAGCATTGCTTATGCTGTGTGGAGGGCCTGGGGCACGGCCAGTAACATCACTCTTGCTATTCAACATGTTCAAGTGGCATTCAGGACTCGGTGCAAGGACTTGCAAAGGTGTGCAACGAGCTCGCAAGGATTCTTTGCTGTGCGTGAGCTGCCATTGTTGTGGAGAAATTAGCAAAGCGTGCGTCGCGAGAGCCTTGCAAGCCTTTGCGGCCTGCATGCCTCCCTCCTGTTAAAATGTTGATTGGGTTTACCAGGTTGTCACCTTCACCAGATGTTCTGCTTCCTCTGAAATGATATTAATCCATTGCTAATGTCTTCTGGAGCACTAGACGCAGTACGGCATCGTTTTCATGTTCTGGGAGCGAAAACGTTGTCCTTCTGCAAAGATTAACGGCCACCCAGAGGCATGAATTCATTTTCAATACTTTAATATAGTCGTTTTAGGATTAAAATGGGAAAAATGCAGGGCTGAATCCACAAGGGTTTGGCAGGACTGACTCGTGCATGCCCAGCACAGCCGTTCATCGGCATTAATCGTGTCTATATATGTCACATTAGCACAATATGCGGTATTTTTATGCTCAATGTCAGGTGTGAGGCCGCTGCATCCATCCATTACTATAAAGAAATACCGTCCGTCCGTCCGTCCGTCCGTCCGTCAGTCCGTCAGTCAGTCAGAAGCCTGGCTTAGGACCTGGCCCTTGAACCCCAGGGCGTGTGCGGAACTCGGTGGATACAAGCAGTGCAGCGTCGCGAATCGCTTTGGTTTTTCAACCGCATACCTGTGACATGCAGCACCTTGCGATAAGCGCTGTTCCTGCAATGCGTCGCAGTTGTAACCACCAAGCACAGCGCTGAACGACTTTGGTGCTCGAATGATGCATACACGTTGTACTTGAGGTGGTGGGCAGTGATCAGCGAGATCTTGCTGGCCATCACTGCCACGGCTGCAGCAACCACCACACCCAACAGCAGGGCGTCTCTGCAGCGGCAGCAGCACGCTGCGAGGCAAGCAGATCGCGATGATCGACACTAGGAAGGTGAGATTTGCTGGGATGAATGTTATGCGGGCACTGATGTCTTCACAGTGTTCTCGAACTTTTGCAGAGCAGTGATCGTCACTGTGAGGCAAGGTGTGCTGCGCTAAACGCTTCCATTCCTGGTGCCAGTGGCGCAGCTCCTGCAGCAAACCCCGCCCCTCGCCGCAATTGGGTGCAGAATTTGTTTGCCCGTGCACAGCGTGATCAACAACAGCGGCAAAACCGGCAGCAGAACGCAGATGCACAGCGTGGCAGCCGGCGCCAACAGCAGCAACAACGGCATGCCAACCGCAGTGAGCAGGAGGCTGCTGCAGACAGGGAGCGCAACAGGCAGCAGCAACAGCAGCACCGTGCTGCCCGCAGTGAGCAGGAGGCTGCTGCAGACAGGGAGCGCAACAGGCAGCAGCAATCAGCAGCACCGTGCCATCCGCAGTGAGCAGGAGG
>CADDIJ020001964.1:0-18722 GCA_902809745.2 Tetradesmus lagerheimii | reverse complement strand
AGGATCCACTTTGAGACTGCAGCGCTGCAGCTGCTTTTGCTGACAGCTTAGCTTGTGCACGGTGTCACGTGGCAAGCAGCTGCATACATGCTTGACCTGCACTGCTGCCTCAGCGCCTGGCAACCAGCAGCAGCAGCAGTAGCAGCGGCTGATGCTGCTACCACCGTGCTGCAGCAGCTGCTGCTGTGCTGCTGGCGTAGCCCAACGCCTGCAACTGCTGGGCGTGCATGTTACCCACCGCACGGATGTCGGACATCTGCTTGGAGCCCACATTGTCGGCTCCCACCACGAACGCCCTCTCATAGGTGTTCAGGTAGTCGCACAGGCGCTGGTGATACTGCAAGTCCAAACGAGATACGCATCAGCACGTAATCCGATGAACCTGTGAAGCTTTGCTGATCCTGATGGGCATACGCACCGCCTCCTTCTTCTCGAGCTTGCTTGCAGAAGGCATCTTGACTACGGCAGGACCAAACCGGGTGGACAACCGGCAGGCAGAGTTTAACCTGCAGTAGTAATAGAAAGAGGGCCGATGTTCAGCGGTCGCTGGCCCCTTGTAGTCCCGATTTCGTGCAAAGCCGCCGAGTGCCAAAGACCTGCCTGGGTTCAAAAGCTTCACCAGCAGCGTCTTTAAGCAGCGTGGCTGTGTGATCTGTCAAGGTGTTGTGTCAGCGTGCCTTCGAACCTGCTGCACCTGCACCACAATGCGGAGGGTTGCCACCAGAGGTACTGCTGCTGCTGCCACTGCTGCTGCAGCAGCAGCATGCAAGCAGACACGCCAACACATAACCACTGTGTCTGTTGCGCAACATGCAGAAGTGGTATTAGCAATAGTGACATGCTCAAGCTGGCAACGCTGTCCGTTGGGCTGGCCAGAAGGTATGGCAAGCTGTGCATGTTGCCTGGTCATCAGCCAGCATGCTGGCACATTGTTGTGTGGAAGGATAGATCGTGTTGTGCCAGCATCTCATGACACATGCGTTGTGGAGGCCCGTGTGCTGTATTGGACTGAAGCGGCTGCCTTTGCATCCCAACCAGCCAGAGCAGCAGTGTTATGCAGTAGAATCAGAAGCAGCAGCATCGCCAGCGTGCAGCGCGTCTCCATGGGCGTGCTTTACAATCCAACATCCTGTTTGGTTGTTGGTTGTCCTGTGGGTTGCCAGCGGGTTTGGGTGTTGCCTGCCAGGTGGGTGCTGATGTGAAAGTAATAGCAGCACCCAAGCAGCAAGGCATGCAGTGACACCCTTCCCGCCTGCACGCATGTGTGCTGCACTGGCCAAGCTGATCCCCTGACTGGCCCAGCCACTGGCTGTGCTGCTGACGGATCATATATGAAATGTCGCCAATGATGGGCAATTCTGATGGCAGTTGGCTGGTGCCGCAGCGTTGTCTGACTTGCCAACAACTTGCCAGGCAGCGACAGATGGCGGCTGCTGCCAAAAGTGAGCGGCTGTTTGATACTTGTAGCCGCACAGCTGCACAGCCTGCCTGTCCAGGTGACTAAATCTATCTATCCTATATATAAATCCTCAACCAGCGCCTCATCAAGTTTGCAGAAGGCAAGTCAGTGGCGGAGGGCACGACACAGCAACGGCAGCAGCAGCAACAGCAGGCGCAACAGCAGCAGCAGCAACAGCAGCAGCAACAGCAGCAGCAGCAGCAGCAGGCACGTCAGCAGCAACAGCAGCAGCAGCAGCAGCAGCGTGTAACTGCTGCTACGGCAGCAGGAACGCCGTTGCTGCACGAGAGCCAGAACGGCTTTCGTCCCAAGCGCAGCTGTGCTGACCACCAGAGTGTGCTCAGTGAGGTGTTGGGTGGGAGGAAAGCTGAGAGGAAGGATTCTTATGTGCTGTTTGTTGACACCTATAAGGCTTTCCCAACAGTGTGGCTTGATGGGCTCTTTCAAAAGCTGTGGGACAAGGGTGTGCGTGGAAGATGTTCCGTGTACTCTACAACTTGTATCAGGGTGCACGCCGTGTGGTGTCTCACGAAGGTCATGTCACTGAGAGCTTCACATGTGACCTTGGTTTGCATGAGGGCGATGTCATTTCCCCCACACTGTACCTGTACTTCATTGATGATCTGCTGCATGAGGTGCATGCAAAGCACCCTGGAATCACCCTTATGGGCCCTTGTGACGAACCTGCTGGTCAGGTTGTGGCAGCCATGCAGGCTGTTGACTTTGTTGCTGTGTGCGGATCTCTGGCTGAGGTTCAGGCTGTGGCTGCAACAGTTTATGAATACAGTTGTAAGTGGCGGTTCAAGCTGAATAGCTTGAAGTCTGCTGTCATGCATGTCTCACCAGCTAGACAGCCCAGCCAGTTAGCTGATTCTGGCATCGTTTGGAACGGTGTGCCTGTGCCTGTTGTATCAGAGTACTGCTACCTTGGCCTGTGGTTCAACAATGCCTGCAACTGGAATACGCACTTTGAGAAGATGTTGGCAAAGTGCATCGTGTGAAGGGTGGGCTCATGCCAGTCTGGAAGAGCCGGCTCATCAGCGTGGAAGTAAAGCGTATCATTCTGCTTACATGCGTTCGCCCGATTGTTGAATATGGCAGCGGGGTCTGGTTTCCGTCAACTGCAAGGCAACTGCAACAGATTGACAAAGTGCAGACTGACATCATCAAGTGCTCAATGCGTTGTGGCAAGGAGCGCCCTTGCGCTTCACTTGTTCTGGCTGAATGGGGTGTGAAGCCATTGCACATGTGGCTTCATCAGAGGGCGATGGAGTATTACTTTAGGGTTCAGCGTATGCAGAACTGTCGGTTGCCACATCAGGTGTTTTCAGCTGAGTGGAAGCGCCCTAGTGGTGCTGTTGCGGTGACACCTTGGCATAAGTATGTGCAGAGTTTGCTTTGCAGGTATGGTGTGGATGTTGAGGCGGCGGCTGATCGAGCTAATGCGTGCAAGAATCACATCAACCGTCAGGTCAGGAAGCTGCATGCAGACAGAATTGTTTGTGAATCACTGCAGCACTCTACTTTGAACCGTTACATCACGCATGTGCACCCTACACATGCTGATGCCATGCGTTTTAAAAGGGCTAGGCCCTTTTTGTGTTCTGGTGCGCCAACGCGTGGTATTGAGTTGCTGATGCGTGTTCGAATGGGCTGTCTTTGCGTGCATGAGCGTACCAGTCGTTATGGTGGCAGCAGAGCTGATTCTAACACAGCATGTCCTGCTTGTGGTCAGGGTGTTGAGTCTTTGTCACATCTGATGTTTGATTGTCCCGCTACTTCTGCTCAGAGGGATACTATGCTTGATGAAATTCGGTCTGTTTTGCGTGATGTTGCTGGCGGCGCTGAAAAATTGCGCAATGTGTTGTCGTTGACTGATGCATCCACTAAGTTGTTGCGTTTTGTTTCTGATGATATTTGGGGTAGTAGGGGGGTGTGCCGAGTGATATCTAGGAGCATTGCTGAGTATCTTGTCCAAGCTTGGGATGTGCGTAATAATTGCAAACACAATGGAGCAGTGCTCCCTCTTTCTTCCGCTCCTGAGGGGCGCGGGGCCGATGGCGTTGATGCTATGGCTTAATGGGTAACATGATGATGATGATGATGATGAGATCCATGCAGGGCAGCGACAGCGCAGGGCTACATCAAACACCCTGACTGAGTGCCAAAGTCCATTGCCGTGGCATCATGCCACGGGTTCCACACTAGTAATAATAATAATAATAATAATCAATCCTTGTAAGCCATACCTTTCGGCATCGGCAACCGCGCCTCACCCACTGGGGAGGCGGAAAGCAGACTGATTATTAGCAGCAGGTGACTAAATGTGACAGCTGCAGCATGTGAAAATGTAGCAGCACTCGAGCAGCAGGTGTGGGGCCTGCCAGTGCAAGGATGCTGCACCAGCGTGCACTCGCATGCTTCATGACTTTCCAGTCTTCAAGACCCCATCGCGGCACGGTTTTGCCAGCTCACAGAGCACTTGGGTTCTGAGCTCCACTGGCCAGTTGGTGGCAAAGTGCACTGTTTGCAGTGGGTTGCAAGGATCCAGGTTTGGGATTGCGTCCTGGTTTTGTGAGTGTTGGGATGACTGCAGTGTCTGTTGCCTGAGTCAACTTGACTGACAGCACACTGTTAGCCCCGTGCACTGGATCGCGCCAGCCGCTGGCAAGTTTGCTAATCGGCAGTAAAAGTAATGGCAGCACCCACAGCAGTGGTTGTCAGACAACTGCCTAAAACGTTCACTACACAACCCGTGGGCTCAGTATGCAGTACTATTGTGATGCAGGCTTCAGCCAGCCATGGGAAATCTGAAGTGCTCGCCATGTCTGCTTGTGTGTCGCTGCTGGTGCGACGGGCTCTGTTGTGGCGACGCTGCATGATTGGCAGTACTGCTGAACATCTTGGTCATGATGACTGGGCTGTCTGGCAGGAATCTCGTGCTATCAAGCCCCGTGCTCGTACCCGGGTTTGTCGAAAGCAAATCTCTCGACTGCTTACCAGCAGCTTGTAGTACGTGCATGCTAAAATCGGAGGGGCCGTCGTGGATGCCGATGTTATGTAGGGCCGGACTAACCGGCGTCATGGATGGCGAAGGTTTATCCTTTGGCAGACACATCTGTGCCACCAGAAACTCAGTCAAACCAGACATATTCACGCAATGAAGCTCTCACGAGCGTGTTGAACCTTGTTTAGGCGTAGCGCTGATGCTTCCTTTAGCTTCCTGCACAGCAGACTTGCACCGGCAGCAGCTAGGTTCGGGATTGCTGGATACTGACGTTCAGCGCGTTTCGATTGCTCACGAATACTTTTTATATACATAAGAAACCGTCTGTAAGGTTTGAGGCCGTGTCTGTCACATGCGGTTTGGGGCCTGCAGACAGGTGGGCCTGCTGGCTCGGTGCTTAGTGCTGCACAGGCAGACGGGCTAGCTCTTGAGCACAAGAACACACGCAACACATCGCGCAGCTGCGCGCCCAGTATTTTAAAAGTAATTGTGATCTATCATTTGAGACAATGCTTCGCCACTGGGCGGGCGTTCTGGCGTTCCTGTCGCTCTTGAGTCTGGTCGCAACCGCTGTACAGCTCCTTGCACCAGCCACAACTGCTGCCAGTCGTTACTACACGACTCAAGCGGATGTTAAGACGTTATCAAGCCGTGCAATAGCTGCTTGGGGTGCTTCTGGTGTACGTGCTGACGGCCTGAACAGCCTGAGCAGCAGCAAGTATCTAGGTGACACCCCTGTTTCGTTGCCAGTAGAGCTGATCCCTCCCTCAAATGGGACACAAAGGGAGAACGTTGGCTTCATTGTAACTACAACTGGTCAGCTCCTCCTACAGTCCTTCAAACCTGGGCAAACACATACACTGGTGCGCACAAACAACACCAACATACAGTTGTGGACAAGTGACACGCCAAATGCATCACAGGTGAGCCACTGATTGCTTGTGGATTACTTGACTGCATGCAAAAGAAGGTAGTCGCAGTACTGCTTCAGCACCAAGGCATCTTGAGGCAAGCTGGTGATTGCCTGCTGGCTTGGCATTCAACTGCTTGGCTTGGCGTTCAAAGTTTGAAAATTGTTTGTACATGGGTGTGCCTAGCAGGTGTGGATGCCGACCAGCGCACCAAAAGACACTGCTGTGGATAACCACCAGCACCCTGTTGGAGGCAGTGGCAATGGTAACAGCAGCAAAGGTCCACAGTATGATGCTTTACGTTACCTGGACAAACCCAAGCTGACGGATGTATACAACAGCCCCAGACCGTCGACGCCGCTCCCATCTGTCACTGGAGACAACACAGCGTTGGATATCACAGTGTTGGATGTTGCTGCTGCTGCACCCCGTGTAACGCATGTGATAACCAATATCATTATACCAAGGGCAATGGCTCTGCTGCGTGGACTGTCATTCTCCACGTCACTTCGCCAGCGCATACAGGTGTGTGTCTGATGAGGTGCCAACAAGCACATAGCATCTGGTGGTCAGTTTGGAGCTGGCATAGGCCATGACAGCTGCTTGGCACACTGCATTCTGCTGCTGTCAAGTGGAGTGCTTGAAACGGCCTTTGACGCATAGTGGCGGTTACCTGCCAGGGACAGGCCATAATGCTATTGGCTGGCACTGCAGTGCACCATGCAGCCAAGCACTGTTGTGTGCTGTGTTTCATGCATTGCAGGAGGTGGAGTCCCATGTTTACACAGACTACAGCCAGATGCAGCAGGATGTGACTGCAGCACTTCACGGCGCTGCTGCTGGCACCACCATCAACCCAATGCTGTGGTCCAGCTCTTCGCAGGTTGCAATGGAAGGACATCAAATCACCACCTACACTATGGTCGCCACAGGTGATGCTCCTGTCGCTTCAATGCGTGTTGCTGCACTCATAAGCTGCCTTTTGATCTTCAGTCTGCCTTGCTGCTTTTGAGTGACCTGCTCATGACACACAATTGTCTTCACACACCTATTTTCACACAAGTATGGTTCCCCGCGTTGTTACCGCAGGTGTTGTGCACCACACCAATGGGAATGTTACCGCAGGTGTTGTTACCGCAGGTGTTGTGCACCACACCAATGGGAATGTTACCGCAGGTGTTGTGACCGCAGGTGTTGTGCACCACACCAATGGGAATGGTTCCCCGCGTTGTTACCGCAGGTGTTGTGCACCACACCAATGGGAATGCCACAGGCACTACTACATCCCCTCAGCAACACAATGCTGCTCAGTCAGCTGCGCAAACCACAAGTCAGCAGCCTGCAGCCCGCGATGGTCAGCAGTCACATGGGGGAGCTGATGCCGGAGGCAGCGGCGATGGTGGTGGTGATGACAATCAGCACAGGGCCTCTGCAACCACTACAACGAATGCCACGGCGCAGCCCACCAAACTCCCAAGCCTGGAAGACATCATAGGCGTGGGTGATTCGGCTATGCTGTCACTTCTTGGTGTCAAGTATGAGAGCCTGTCGCAAGTGCAGCAGCGATCACATGCTTGGCATCAGGCCAGGGTGGTGCGTATCACTGCAAGTGATGTTCCTGCTATCACAGGGGTGTGCCCAAGTCACTAGGGCAAGTCAGCCAAACAGGTGGTGGAGAAAAAACAACAGTGGGATGCCTCCATCTGCAAAGGTAAAACTCCTGACTATGACGCAGGGTTTACGCAAGCTGCCCTCGGGCGTATGCGGGTTGGCGCAGAACAAGAAGGGCCTGAAGTTGAGCAGCTGTATGCTGACATGCATCCGGATGGGGACTGGAACATTCAGGCGAAGGAATCCGGCCTGATTGTCCACCCCCAGTATCCCTGGATCGCTGCAAGCCCTGACAGGTTCATCATTGCAGCAACCTCAAATGCAGCTGCTGGGCAGCTCAGCCCAAACGAGTGGTTGCTTGAGGTCAAGGTTTGTGTCAGCAGTGACCTTCCAGCTGATGACAGCCTCCCCGTGCATGTGCTGCAGCAGGTGCTTGTTCAGCTTGAGTGCACTCAGCGCACAGAAGCGCATGTGTGGTTTGCCAAAGATGGCCATCCTGGCAAATTGTTCGCGGTGCACTATGACTCCAATGCTGACCACACAACTGTAGTCGCTAACGGCGGACAAGTACAGCAGTTGTACGGCGTTTGGACAGATATATACAACAAGCTAGCATGGACGTACTTTCAGCAGCTGGCACCTGCACTCATCCTGCAACGTGCCAAACTAGGTGTGATCTCACGTGACAAGCTGCCAACAGCGACGGCTGCCACAGGTGAGATCAGCGCTGCAGCAGCAGCAATCAGGTGATGGTCGGCACAGCAGCAGAACTCTAGACGGCCTGCCATCCGGCCCAGGAATTAGGTGCAGTACAGCTGAGTGCTTCTGTTGCAATCATGTCATCACTTCATGGTTCCTCATCACATATCTGCATTCTGTGCTGCTGCAGGTGCTAGCGCAAGCTCTGTAGCAACACAATCACCTGATCAGCAGCTGATTGCTGCGCGTGAGTTGTTGGCAAACTTCGTACAAAGCTATTCTGCCATGCCCCACACAGACTGGACGCATGTTGTGCACACAACAGACTCGCCCCATAGGCCGCGTGAAGGAGGTGAGAACCACCCCGGATGGCAAATCCAAGTTTTGTGTCACATTCCCTGCTGAAGGCTTTGAGTCACAGTATCTGCTTCCAGTGGTAGCAGCAACAGCGACAAATCTAGAGGTGGGTAAGATTGGCCAGGTTGTGCAGATGTTTGGCGGCACCTATGCCGGCCAGTTTGGCATCACCATGAAGGCGGGCGAGACGGCTGCCAAGTGGCAAGTTGAACTGCAAGGTGGCGAATTGGTGTATGTGGACCTGCATCATGTACATGTAGTAGACACCACTCAGGTTGCAGACCAGGAGAACTCCGGCTGGGTGACCGGCCAGGCCATCATCAACCCACCTCAGCGCCCTTACTACAACAACTACAAGGTTGATCTGGGGGACCTGCCAGCGTGGTTGGACGAGTACCAAAATGACCCCGCAGCACCAGTGGAACTGGTTGTGGTGGATAACAGGAAAGGGGTGGCTGTGCACCAATGTGGCCTTACTTCACTGGGTGACGCCACCAACCGCATATGCCAGGCCCCAAACAGCAACACTCCCGGTGCTGGACAGCCAGGCCCATCCAATGTCGTTGGCACAGCAAGCAGCACACCATCAGGTACAAGCGATGCGGCAGAGGTCAGCGCCGGCTCAGCTGCTGCTGCTGTTGCTGCAGACTCTGACCGGGAATGGACCTTGAAGTTCGGCTTCAGGCGAGGGCATGCTAGGTATGGGCGTGAAGTGAGTGCTATGAAGAGTGTGGACTGCATGTTCAGCCTTGTGGTCAAGCATGCAGCTGGCTCTCAGCACGTGTTGATCTCTGAGCGATGTTGGCACACACATCACGACGTTTCAGATCCATCACAAGCCAACTTCTTGAAGCCCACTGAAGCTGGCATTCAGCAATGCTGGGCAATGATAGCAGCAGGCGTGAAACCTAAGATGATTTGTGACGTGTTGAACCAGCAAATCGAAGCCCACGCAGGTTCAACCCCAGGGCCGCAGTGCCCCAACCGCTTGGCAAAGTTCATAGAAAGCTTTAATGACCCCAAGCAGCAGTGGACAATTGGCATGGTTGTAGCGCAACAGAAGGCGTACAAACGCACCCAGCTTGCAGATCACTTGCCTGACACAGCACAGGTGAGCTCAGCAAAGTTGCAGCACTGTAGTGTTCTTCTATATATATTTATGCATGCGGACATAGCATACAAGCGCTTGTTGATCAGGGATCATGCGTATGCTGCCGCTAATGCTGTGGGCACAAGTGCTGCCTCAGCAAAAGTATTGCCATATCATGCATGAGTCCTGCATTGTAACAGTTATATAACAGTTTTCAAACAATCGTGCGGTCATATCACCCCATGCACTGTGCCTATGACCCCTGACAAGGCAGTTTCACAAAGCTGTTGCATGTCTGCTGCATATGTGTTTGCAGGTTGAAATGATGGTGAATGGGAAGTTCAAAGATGAAGCGGTATGGTACCAACCCTACAAACCAGCGGGGCATGCTGGCGAGGGCAGTGAAGAGGTGCCGTTTGCACTGGTGCTGGCATCACCATTTCAAATCAACATGCTGAATACATTTGGCCGGCAGATGGTGCACCTGGACGGAACAGGAGGCACCAACAAAAATGGGTTCTGGCTTGCCACCCTGTTGGTGGTCGATGAGTACGGCAACGGCGTGCCAGTGGGCTCACTCATCACCAGCTCAGAGGGAGCGCAGGTACACGAGGACTTCCTGGTGAAAATGAGGGAGGCTGTCAGGGCAAAAGCTTCAGGAGGTTCAGACTATGACTACAACTTTGTCATAATCGACAAAAGTCCCACAGAAACGGCTGCAATACGTGGTGCATGTGGATGTCCGAAACATGTGTACTGCTTCTTCCACTTCCTACAGGTGAGGAGCATGCGCATGCACTTTGCATTGATGTTGCTGTTTTGCCTTGACAAAATGTTGGATGTAGCTGCATTGTGTATGTGTTCCAGCACATGTCATGCTGCCGTGCATCATTGAGCAACTTGCTCAGCGTCGGACAGTATTGATCATGGCCTGTGCATTTACAAGCTGCTCATGTGCTGTGTAGGAATGGGAGCGCTTTGCTAGGTCAGCGCAGGGAGGGATCAAAGATGCCACGCTCAGGGCAGACCTTTTGACAGACTTAAAAAACATGGCTCACTCTGGAACAGAGGAAATTTCCAAAGCCAATGTAAAGGCTTTTTACCAGAAGTGGCAGGCATTCAAGGAAGTTTGTGACAACTTCAAGGCCAACTGGGAGTCATGCGGCAAGCATTGAGCTCATTTTGGAAGGCTAGAGGTGCTGCATCTGCAGCGGCACACTAACAATCATCTGGAGAGGTTTCAGGGCATCTTCAAGTACGACTTCCTCGCCAGAAAAACCAACACAAACATCCCAGAGCTGATCAACATCATAGTTACCAAGGTATGCATGCATTACAAGTCAGCAGCATCAGTTGTGACAGCGACGGCAGCGTAACAACGGCAGCAGCAGCAACAGCGGCAGCCACAGCAGCAGCAGCAGCGGCAGCGGCAGCAGCAGCGGCAACAGCAGCAGCGGCAACTGCAGTGTGTGTTGACACCCTGCCATGACTCATCCGGAGGATGCATGCACGGTTGCGACAGTGGTGCTGGCTGATTATAACTTGGTTGTGTGCCTCACTGTGTGCTGTGCAGGTGGCGCAACGGTATGCGTACGACCGCGCTGAGAAACTTGGCAGGGGATTGCAGGGCCGTGCTGAGGCTGCTATGGTGAAAAAACAAATGCTGCGCAGGAGCTAGTGGCCAAGAACGCGATGCGAGTACTGGATCCAAGCATCGGGCTTGCGCAGGTGGCAAGCACCTCTGGCGGCTTCTACACGGTCTGCTTGGCAGAACTGTCATGCGAGTGCCCAGATTACGCCAGGTTCAAGACCCCCTGCAAGCACATACAGGCTGTGCAGTCGGCACCAACTTGCCAATCAGTGTCACATGGCATGCGCCTGGATGCAGCGCAGCGCATCAACCAATTCAACGCCTTGATTCCCGTCGGCACCTCCACCATCACAGCTGCCAAGTTGCATCAGTGCGAGCGCCTGGCCACAATGGGCAAGCTGGGGGGTGAGGCTTGCTTCACCATCAGCATGCATGATCCCTACTGCTCGTGCCTTGGCTTCACTCTGCATGGCACCTGCATCCATCTGATTGCAGCAGGTGATGTTGAGGAGCTGCAGCATGTCATCAGCAGGGTGCCGTGGCTAGGGATGGACCCTGCAACCGCCCTAGAGGTCGTCCCCTCAGCTGCCACACAGCATCCTGCCGTTGAACCCTTAACAAAGGCCGTATTTGATTACATTTGCAAAGTGAAGCAGCAGATCCCAGCCTCAACCATGGCGCGCAACATTGCGGCTTCAACAACAGTGGCAAAGTTTGCACGGGTGTCTCAAGCCGCTCAGGCAGACTTGAAGTTATGTCCTGCCGATGCCCAAGACGAGTTCCTGCAGGAGTTGCAGCAGCTAGCTGTGCGCATCAAATCAGTCCGCATAGGATTAAGCTTGCCTAGCACTATCCGCCAAGCAAACACAGATGCCACGAAGTACTGGACCAGGCAATATAATCACATCAAGGTGCGTGCACTGTTCAAGGCACGCACTAGAAAGGGCCTTACTGAACTTCGCAAGAGCACAAGGGTTGTGGCTGCACAACAGGCAGCCTCATTGCTGGCAGGCGTGAAGAAGGTGGTGCGCGGCGACGAAGCGAGGCTGCCAACCGTGCAGGGCTCTGGCAGGCCAAGCACCAAGCTCACAGGAATTATATATGGAGGCAATTGGAAGCGGGGTGGCAAGCCTTCGTATGGCATCAGAGGCAAAACTGCTCAGGCAGCAGCAGCTGTGGCTAAGGCCAAAGCAGCAGCTGCATGTGCAGCGCTCGCGGCAGCAGGCGAGCCGATGGTGACGGGCAACAGCAAGGCAAGCTACAACAGGGCAAAGGCATCGCGGCGCAAGATTGCAGCAGCAAAGCCAATGAAGGGCGATGGTGATGTAGACATGCACGATGCAGTTGCATGAAGCAGCAAAGGCTGCGCACCAATGAGCATGTTAGCATCATCAACATTGACTGCAGTGTGCACATGGCTGGTCAGCACTGTTGTTCCTGGTTCAACAGCGCCTACTGCTGATGGTGCACATGGCATGTTACTTTGTTCAACAAACTGGACGGTCCAGTGTTCTGGCCGCACCGGCTACACCACACCTGCTAGCAGTTGTCGACAGGAGAACGTACTTGTATTGAATCTTGTTTGGTTTTGCATCCTTTAAAATAGGCGTTATGGCAGTGACTACAGGGCTAAGTGCTGGCATGTCAGTGCTGCTGCAGTGGATCGGCAGTACAGCATGCGAGTGTGAATGCTAGGAAGCAAGTTCTCGTTTGTACAGCAGCTAAAACATAAGATAACTGGTAAATCCAATGATGGTTGCTGCAGCTGCGCGAGGTGTTGCGTGTGTTCTTCTGCTCAAGAGCTAGCCCGCCTGCCTGAGCAGCACTAGAGCACCGAGCAGGCCCACCTGTCTGCAGGCCCCAAACCGCATGTGACAGACACGGCCTCAAACCTAATAGATGGTTTCTTATGTATATAAAAAGTATTCGTGAGCAATTGAAACGCGCTGAACGTCAGTATCCAGCAGTCCCGAACCTAGCTGCTGCCGGTGCAAGTCTGCTGTCCTTTACGACTGCAAGTGCAGTAGTGCACGCTGGCTGGCTGCTTGATGACGGATGATGAGCCTCAGCAAATGCCAATTTTCACATCCACTGGGCCGATCAAGCCTCACAAGGCTGTTCAAAAGCGCCTAGAGCAGGAGCTCAGGCGCGTACGGGCCGAGTTGCAGGTTTTGCAGAGACGAAACAGTTTTCTGCGGGTCTCTGACGGCATTTTGACAGCATTGAGCTCGGACCTCCAATGGCTGAGGGAGCATGCTGCTGCAGCAGCAGCGACAGGCCAGCCCACTCTGGCGAAGGCTTTCCGGCACCATCCAACCACAGAGGAAGACCAGCTCCTGCAGCAGCTGCAGAGTTTGAGCATATGCCCTGCTGCTGGAAGCAGCGCACACGCAGCTGGCAGCAACATGCGCCATGGCAGCGCCAGCAGCAGCGGACATGCTGCCAGTAGCGTAGGCCTGCCCCCATACCCCAGCAGCAACAGCAGCGGCAGTGATCCGCTGTTGGTGGCACCTGAAGACGACCCGCTGTTTCTCTTCCGCTACGTGTCCTCGCTGCCGCCTTACCTGCTGAGCTGACAGTTGACCAGCTGGCAGCAGATTACTCAGCAACAGTGCAGATGCTGGCATTGCAGCTTAAACTGTACAAAGCAGAGCAGCAGCTGCCGACACCTCAAAGCCTCAAAGACGCAATGGGCAAGGAAGGGGCCAAAACACCGCTGCAAACGATGCAGGATTCTCTGTGCAGGTAACAGTGCATCCTATCTGTGAAGCTGGCAGTACAGTTGCACTTTCGTGAATGGCCACTCAGCGGCACGTGCAGGGCATAGGCAAAATCCCTCAGCAAATGTGTACAATGGGCACATGTATCAGTAAGAGTGCACCCGGCAGTGCTGGAATGTATTCATCAGGTGCCCGTGTACCTGCTGCTGCTCAGTTGTAGATGCTGAGGCATGTCAAGGAGCGCATCAGCAGTCAGCCAAACGCCCGGCTCGTGGCCTGCATGCTCGTTGCTGTGCTTTATATGTATATAATATACTCATCCTGCTGATGATAATGGGCTGCTGCTGCTGCTGCTGCGCGCTGTGTGCTGTGTGGTGTGTGGTGTGTGGCTTGCAGGCTCCAGTTAATGTGCGCTGTGTGGTGTGGTGTGTGGTGTGTGGCCGGCAAGTTCGATGCTGTGTTCCAATAGACTCATCCTGCTGCTGCTGCTGTTGTGTGTGTGTTACCTGCAGGCTGCAGTGGATTCGTGCCACCTTGGCTCTCACGGGCCGCAGTAACTTGCTGTGCAGCCACTACATCAGCAGCTGCGAGGACCCCAGCCAACACCTGTCAGAGCACAGCTGCCAGCAGCAGGTTGCTGCACTGTCGCTGTTGGGCTTGTCGCAGCGGCAGCATCAGCGCCTGGCAGACGGGTACGTCGTATTCCAGGGTCTGCTGAAGCGGGTGATCCAGGAGATGCAGCAGCAGCAACAGCAGCAGCAGCATACACAGCAGCAGCAACAGCAGCAGAACAGCAATTTCAACACTCCGCATGTGAACGCCAGCAACAACGGCTATGGCAGCAGCAGCAGTAGCGGCGAGCAGGTACAGCCAAATGCTGCAGCTGCCGCGCCCACAGCCAATGGGGCAGCTGCAGCAGGGCCGGCACACGAAGCCTGCAAGCGGCACCCGTGCAAGCAGCAGGACTTCACAAGGCGCATGATGGCTCTGCTGAACACCGACATGAGGATGCGCGTGGCTGTGATTGCATACATGTTTGGCTGCTTCCCGTGGCCTCAGATGGCGGAGCTGCATGTGCTGACGTGGCCCTACAGCCCAAACGCTGCTGTGCTGTGCCAGGCTGCCGTGGCACACCTGGCAGAACAGCAGCAGTAGCAGCAGCAGCAACAGCAGCAACTGCTGCCTCGATGCTTTGTGGTGCTGACGCCACCGAAGGAACAAAGGGGACCGTCAGCGGTCCATGCGCATTGGCCGGGAGTTGCATCTCTGCGCTGCAGCAGACGGGCAGCTAAAGATTGCCAGCCGTCAAATGCGCTCCGATTGCATTACTTCACAAAGTGTTTGGGCGCAGTGTTATATGAGTTGGCAGGTGTGATGGTGTTTGGCGTGCCTGCACACAAATTGTTTGGGCGCAGTTTATGAGGTGGCCTGAATGATGGCATGCAGCACTCCTGCACAGCTTGCCTAAACACAAAGTGTTTGGGCGTACTGTTTGAGTTGGCGTGTGTCTTCTCTTGGGCAGAACACCAGTTGGGGCTAAGTGCAGTGACGGTGTTGTTGGTGTGGTCATGGTTTAGGGCCTGCTACGGTGTTGACCCATTCGCTGCATGCTGTTATTAAGGGCGTGGTAGAGCGGCCGTGGTGGGTCAATACCTGTGTTTGGCGTGATGAGGCAGCCGCACGTGTTTATGGGATGTGCGCACACACCATCAGCAGTGCACATGTGCAACGTGAGTTACTTATAACATCATGGTATAACAATTTGGAAAGCATGTATATAAAACAGGAGATGAGCATACATTCAACACGAAATGCGCACACATTCAACTTGAGATTTGTGTGCACAACATGCAATGCGCGCACAGCCACAAAGCGCAGTCTGGTTGTTTAGTAGTTCAACTGATCTGATGAAGTGTTTCATTCCACGGCACTGAGCTTCCAACTGGTGCCAGTTGCACTGCTGACGGCTGATGTGATGCTGTATGAATGGCGCTTGGCAGCCTCGCTTACCTGCAGGTTTGCTGCAGTGCATAGTGCACCCATACCATGCCTACGCCCACCAGGTGCAGTGCATAGAACTGGTCGATGCGCATGCTTGTGGCGGCCTTTTGCACGCTTGCACTCCCCAACCGTGTATCTGCGCATGTTGCCACTGGCAGGCAGGAGTCAAAGGTGTTGCTGCAAGAGCTGTATCTGTTTGCCGCAATGGTTGTTGGCGTCTGCCGTGGTGTAGCTTCTGCCGGAGTGATTGCCGCTGGCTGCAGTTTGCAATGATCAGCCACAACTTACCTATTTGCTGTTGCTTTATGTACGGTTCACTGCACTGGCACTCAATGGCTGTGCGGCTGTGCCGTAGGTTGCAGCTGTGTTTGTTGCAGCTACTAGCTTGGCCAGTTGAAGTGTATTTGGCCGAAATAAATCTGTTTGCGCCTTTGCTGGTGTTGCTGCATGCGGCTTGTTTCCAACCCAGGGTCAAATGTTTCGCAGTAAAAAAGTGCAGCTCTATGTCTAGTATGCGATCTGCATCATCATTGGCACTGCCACAGGCGTGAGTTGTGGGCTCCGAAAACGTGAGCAGCAATGCCGAGCTAAGTACTACTTATAGTCAGCCGCAAAGAAGAGATGTGTGCCTGGCCACTCGCCTGGGCAGGGCAGTTGTACACAGTGGCCATGATTTCTGACGGCGGCCGCACATGAGCGGTATTGTGTTTCAATCAAAGTTGCAAGTGCCTGGGCTTCTGGCATCTGAAGTGCTAACATTGCACATGTGGGGTACAGTGGGTCATGATAGCGTTTCATGCGTCAGCAGCCTAGCATGCAGGGGTCTGGTGTCTCTGCTTGCTTTTCTGTGCTGCTGCTTACGCATATGGGGCTTGGGGTGGGGCCCGTATAGTTCAGCCAACAGTTGACAGCTGTTGATATTGGTTTGTTGTGCAATGGCTTTTGTGATGCTGATGTGTGATCCGTGATTGGCAACTCAGTTGGCTCAGGCTGGGCCGCAAGGTGGCTGGTGATGTACTAGTAGTACTGCTGACGATCTGTGGCTGGTTGGTTGGGATGCCTGTATCATTCATCACTAATCGGGTGGCTCTGGTTCTGCTGAAGCCGTGCTCATAGCAGGCTTCAGGTTGTTTGGTGTCCTTGGATGCTCTCAAACGCTCACTAAGCTGAGCCTCCTGCCGGGCAGGGCATGAACCATAGGCAGCATAGCAGCGCTGGTGGCAGCAGCAAGGAGTGTGCTGTTGTTTTGCACCGGCTGGTGTTGCTGCAAATGCTGTGGTCAGTGTAGCTGCAAATACATGCGCAGCCTTGCATGCATGCACAGCCTTGCATGCATGCACAGCCTTGCATGCATGCACAGCCTTGCATGCGTGAGCAGCCTTGCATGCAGGGGTTGGGTGTTACTGCATGTCTTTTCCTGCTGGAGTGCTACAAACTTTGATATGTACATGTCAAACACATGTGTTTCAGGAGCAGCGCGGCGTTTGATGTCCGTCACCACTGGTGGCACGTGACGTGTTAGCTGCTCAGGGTGTTGAAAGTAAAGGAGCAAGAGTGCAGGCTATCGCTATGGCTAGGTAACATGCAGATAATGATTCCTTCGCATTGTCAAAGAAAATTAAACTGCAGACAGATCCAGGACATGCGGCTGGTGTTTGGCGTACTGGGTGCATGCATGCTTTCAAGGATTGGGCATGTTGCTGTATCATACAGTCGAGCGGCGATAAGTATGCCGAGTGTAAGCGTGTCACTAACAAGCCGCATGGCATGCTAACTTGGTGTTAGGTGCCGCAGCTTCGTTGCAATTGCAGCCGGGCAGCTGGTTTGTCCCACAGATCAACAGCCCGTTGGCAGACCTATTTGCTCAGCACCACTGTGGACTCCACATGCTTGCCAAGGTTGAACCAACAACAAAAACGAAACAAGGACTGAAGTCTGTTACAAGCATACGCGCCATGTGGCCGTCCACAGCCTCATCATCATCATGTTACCCATTAAGCCATAGCATAGGCCGTCCACAGCCTGTGGCATGCGGCATGCCATGCTGCACATAAACAATGCAGTGCAGAGCACTGGCCATGGGGCACAGTTTCCTGCTTGCCAAGTTGGCAGCGCACCGTGCGGCATGCAACAAAGCACGCACAGCCCTCACGGCCCCCAACCACATCCCAAGTGATTGAATCACGCCCTGCTTGATGCAGCAATGACGTCTCATCCCAAGGCACATCAGTGCTGCTGGCCCACCGTGGGTGGTGGCACCACCTGGTACTTCAACAGGGCAACACACGCGCCGATCAGCATCTCGAGCCCCCTAAACCCAACCTCCGGTGGTTCCATTCTTCTCTCCCCACCCCCGCTACAAGCTACACAAGCCCTCTCGCTACGCATGCCTGTAGAGGACTAGCTAGTCGCTCCGCTGCCCCGATCGCGCCCGTTTTCGTCTGTACAGCTGCGGCAGCACCAGCAGGAACACCGCCACCAAGCCCAGCCACAGTATCAGCGCCTTGCCCGTTGTCACTTTGCCGCCCCGCACAGTGCCCGCGTCCTCTCCTAGCCTTAGCCGCACTTTGTGGAGGTCGCCTGCTAGCTGCTGCTTGGTGCCCTGCCGGCTACCTGCTGCTGCTGCCGCCACTGCTGCTGCTGCAGCATCTGCTTCAAGCACAGGTGGTGGCGGGGGTGGGGGAGCTGATAAGGGAGGTGGGGGAGGGGAGATGCTCTGCAGGAAAGAGGCAAGCGCCACACCACAGCAGCAGCAGCAGCAGCAATGACAGTCGCATCAACATTTGCACTTCCGGATGTCACCACAATGCACAGCAACATGCACCTGGCAGCAGCTAGTTGTCATATTGGCTGACAAGCAAAGAACATCCATAATGAGCATGTGCTGCATCAGACGCACACGCATGTATTGAACCTGTTGACCTCAAGCACACAACGTGCACGGGAGGACTGCAAACAGCTCGCGTGACGCACCATCATCCGCAGCTCTTCCTCCAGTTGCTGCTTCAGTGTTGTTGTGGTGGTGACGTGTGGCGCGGTGTACAGCAGCCCCAGTGCAGCACTTTTCACGCAGTCCTTCACCTCCGGTATGCTGAGGCCGTCCATCTTGTAGCACCTGAGGGAAAAACGATCAACACGCATATGTTAATTCTACCGCAAGTAAATGAAGAAGACGCATGGACTTGCCGAACCGTACAAGGCAAAGACACAGGGGACTTCAGCTATCATTTGGCAGCCGCTGCCGGTGCACCACCCCCAGCGAATGTGCACCACCCC